>QANZ01018265.1:233219-318666 GCA_003254925.1 Chamaecrista fasciculata
AATATTTTATTAATTATTATAATTAAATAAATATTTTATTAGACCTATTATATATATATGAGAACCCTAGTTTCTAAATAATGGCAGCCTCCCTCTTTCTTCTTTTGTATCAGAGTCTCTAAAATTACTTTTGCTATTCTGTATCCCTCTTTGTGTGACATTGAGGAAGATTTCGTTTAATCCTGTGAGAGTGCCGGTTTCTAATCAGTGGGATAACGGAATATCTCTTCAGGACAGTGTCCTAAAGACGCGACTCGAAATTATCGTGAGAAATCCCCAACAAATGCATGAGATTTTGCTCTTGTTTGGTTCTTCCTCTCTCTAGATCTTGTCAGTTGCAGATTTTTTGCCCTCAATCTCTTTAATTCCATATAAGTAACTCTTAGTCTCCCTTACTTTTTTTCCATCATGGAGCACTCCATCTTAGAAATCTTCACTTTAGGCTTGATGCCCACTAGTTCTTTTCCCCACTATTATTATGTTAAAAAAGATTGCGCGCTAATTAGTTCTTCTATTTTGTGTGATTTGATGATGATTTATTGTATATATTCTCTCCTCCTAGTTGCTTGGGGATAGGCTTTTTTCATCTTATCTTCTACCAACAAAATTGTTTTAAAACTCAATTTTAGAACGTAAAACAGGAAGAAGTTGTTTTTGACTCGACTAAATGTATTGGGACACATTCTTCGTAATACGTCCATTGGGTAGTGCAATAGTGCAGGAGAAGAAGTGAATAATATTACCATTTTATCACATGTTTTGTCAAAAATAAAAAAACTCAAATTCAGAACATGTTTTCATTGTTCTAAATCTTTGATCTTTTGAAATATAATTTTGTTTTTTGAATTTTAAAACGCATTAGAAAAAAATACGGCTATCTTAAAAGGGTAAAATACAAAAAACTTATTTGTGTTTTAGCTCGATTTTACATCACTGTTGTATGGTTTAAAACGTCTTACTTTGAGTACCTGTGTGTTTTGACGTTACCCACGACTTGAACTTTTGTTTCGTTAGATATGCCTATGACTCGGTGAAAAATCAAATTTTGGTCCACAAACTATAAGATAAGTTTCATTTTGGTCCTAAAATTATTTTTTATTTTATTTTGGTCCTGAAACTTTCATCCTCTTTATCTCCATTTCCATCTCTCTCTCTTCTTCTTCTTCTTCTTCTTCTTCACTCTTCGGACCCTCGCCACTGCCGCCGCCAGGTTCATCATCATCATCATAATCATCTCTTCGGACCACTGCCGCCAGGTTCATCATCATCTTCGGACCACCGCCGCCGTTGTTGCCGCCGCCAGGTATCATGCTTTGACTTTCTGGAAACGGTGAACTCCTCACACGCATATTATATGTCGATGTTTTCTTCGATTTTTCGTCAAAATCTGGAAGCGAATCATAAAATTGATTTTGAAAACTTCAAAATCGTCACATTCCGGTTCTTTTGGTCATTTTTCGCCGCCTATAAATCGTGTTTTTCGTCGAATTAAAAATTTCGGCGTTCTTGAGTTCTTGAATTTCTTAATTTCGATCCATCACTTTTAGGACGCGATTTGGAATCTGAGATGACAGATCTCTTCGTCTTCATGAGACAATTCCAACCGGTTCTGAATCGGCCGGAAACGATGTCGGAAACGGGGTTCCTGTCGGGTCGGGTCTCGTGACCCGACTCAAGGTTGAAGATGACATTTTTTTGGCTCATTTTGCTTTTTTGGTCCTCCCTAGTTTTCTCAGTTTGCAATTTGGTCCTTCCTCTTTCGTCTGTTTTCGTTTTGGTCCCAGTAACTATTAAAAAAATAAATAAATAAATTTTTGTGCTAGCCTAATCATTTTGATTATTTGGGATTAAAATGAATGAAAATGATGAAAAAGAGGGGAAAGTTGAGAATAATGAGATAAGAATGGGCCAGAGATAAAATTATATTTTGGAGATAAATTTGTGGTTGAACTAAGAAAAATGGTTAAAATTGCGATAAAATTACATTTTGGAGATCAAAACAGAAAAAATGTGAAAGTTTGAGGACAAAAATGAAATAAAAAATAGCTTTTGCCAAAATGAAACTTATTTCATAGTTTGAAAACCAAAAATGATATTTTAATCTTTGAGTGGAAATCAACGACTAAGATGTAAGACAAACCAACGGTTAAGATGCAATGGAAATCAACGGCTAAGATACATTGAAAATCGACGGCTAATATTGTGCCACGTTAGCATTTTCCAATTAAAATTAATGGAACAAAAACACATATACCCTAGATGCTAAACGGCACATATCTCAGGTACCCAAAGTGAGACGTTTTAAAACACACAGTGATGTGAAAATTGAAATTGAGTGAAACCACGGATACGTTTCCAGGACTGGTTTATTTACTTTCTCCCCGTGTAAGAACTAAGGCTCCGTTTGGTATGGAGGAAATGGCTTTTACAATGTAAAAGGGCACGGATTTCAAGATTTTCATGTGTTTGGTATGGTAATTTGAGCTATGTAAAGTGGATTACAATGTAAAGGGCTTTACATTACATAGGTCATTTTTCTTTNCTCACAATTTTTCCCTTGTAAAACCCTTTCCTTTACATACCTCTAAGCGTACCAAACGGAGCCTAAAAGTGTACAGAATTGGAATGATTACAGCATGTCCCATATAGTATGAAGTAATTTTGTAGCATGTCATCAACATGTTTGAACCTTTGAAGTCAAGTTTCCAAAAGGGGCGTGAATTGAGGATCTTGATGTTGAAGCTTTTACTTGCACATAAAATCTAGGCACACTTGACAGATTTGTCTCTGAACATCTTGAAGCTCATCGCATTCAGCATTGCTCTTGAGTACTGGTGAGAAGTCATTTTTCAGTATGGTCCTGAATTCATCATATAGCCTTGAGCTCCTAAAAACTGATTCGACCATCCTTCACTCAAACAAAAACATCCATATGTGAATTTCAAATTGCTAAGCTTTACCTAGTCATTACTTTGATCTAGGTCGTCATCCAACAAGGCATCTATCACTCATCAAGTTCCACGTATCCACTCTAATTCTTGTCGAAAACTCTGAAGACTTCGGAAAGATGTTCGTCACTCCAATTTTTCCCAGATGCACATTCAATGTGATAAACTCTTCGCAGTTCAATGTGCCGTTGTTATATGCAAATAACAATAAACAGCAAACAGGGAAATATCAACTATATTAATGCAGCTGATGAACGAAATAGGTAATAAGAACTATGGAATCACCAAGGTCCACAGTTCAGTGTTCCCAGTATACAGAAAAGCAGAGAAGAGGGGAAGAGAGAGAGAGAGACTGTCAGGTGAGGAAAGAAAAGCACAGAGAGAAAAGTTTCAATACAAATTAGCCTGCCTAGACCACTAACGGTATTGCTATTAATTCCCTGCTGCTACTTTCCAGGTTGGCTTTTTCATGCGCACACTTCTCCTAATGGGTTGTCCTCCTTCATTTGCTACCCTTGTCGCCACGTCATCTTGGGACCCTCTTGACACGTGGTGCTGACTCTGTGTAAGTCTTCCAGCATGGCTACTACTCGTTACATCTCCCCCTCCATTAGCATGGACCCTTTCCTCAAGGTCAAAAGCGGGGTATGTGTCACGCATGGTAGCTTCAGATTCCCAAGTTGGTGAGATGCCACCATTCCATTCAATCAAAACCTGCGGCTCATAATTATCTCCCACCAAAACCTGTCTACGCTGCAAAACAGAGCATGGGGATATGATAGGCCCTACTTCATTGGTAAGGAGAGGCAGGGGAACATACTGCTGTGTAGAATCACCACGGCATCGCTTCAATTGTGAGATGTGGAAGACATTGTGGATCCGTGCAGACTCAGGAAGTTGCAAGCGATATGCGACTTGCCCAATGCGTTCCATAACAGGGAAAGGACCGAAATAACGGAGACTGAGCTTGGCATTCTGGCGAAGCTGGACGGATTGTTGTCGGTATGGTTGAAGACGAACTAGCACCATGTCACCCACTTGGAATTCCTCATCACGGCGCTGGCGATCCGCGAACTTTTTCATTCGAGTTTGAGCCTTCAGCAGGTGCAGCTTCAAACGAGAAAGCAGAGCATCCCGATCCAGCAGTTGTTGTCGCACATCATCAGGATCCGTTTCGTTTTGAACATATCGGAGGATGGTTGGGGGATCTCTACCATAGACAGCCTTGAATGGGGTTATACCAGTAGAAGTGTGAGTGGTGGTATTGTACCAATACTCTGCCCAGCCCAGGTGACGGTACCATGCCCTTGGATTGTCATACACAAAGCATCTCAAGTACATTTCAAGGCATTTGTTGACGGCTTCAGTTTGTCCGTCCGTTTGCGGGTGATACGCGGAACTCATGAGTAAGGAGGTGCCTTGCAATTTAAATAAATGCCACCAAAAAGAGCTTGTAAAAACCTTGTCTCTGTCTGAGACAATTGTGAGTGGCAGCCCATGGAGTTTGACAACAGAGTCAAGGCAGAAAAATGAGCATATTTGGTCAATCTATCAACCACGACCATGATTACTTGGAACCCATGAGAATTTGGTAACCCCGTGATAAAGTCCATAGAGACATCTTCCCACACACGTTGTGGTACCGGTAAGGGTTGAAGGAGGCCCGCTGGGTGCATTTGTGAGTGCTTGGCACGTTGACACACGATGCATTGCTGAACAAACTCCTGCACATCACGGCGCATAGATGGCCAGTGAAAATGAGTTGCTAAACGACTGAAAGTGCGGTTAATGCCCGCATGGCCCCCAATCGGTGATGCATGGAACTCTAGCATTAACTGATGCTGAATTTGTGTCGCTATTGGAGGAATAACAATCCGATCCTTCCAGCAAAGAACTGAATCACGTATAGAATAAGGAAACACCGAAGTGGGTTGCTCAGTACATTTCTTGTATTTTTCCGCAAGCTCAGGGTCATTTTGCACTGCATTTCTAATCTCATTCAGTATCTGAAAAATTGGGTTTGATAGCGCCATGTGAAAACTCCTTGACAGTGCATCTGCCACCACATTGGCCTTGCCCGGTTTGTATTCGATGGTGAAACAGAATCCCATCAATTTGGGCAGCCACTCCTCTTGCTCGGGTGTTTGGATGGTTTGCTCCGTCAAGTGATGCAGACTTTTTTGATCAGTGCGGATCACAAAATAATGGCCCATGAGGTAATGTCGGAACTTGGCTACAGCTTCAGTGATGGCGAGCATCTCTCGTGCATAGGCCGAGCGCTTTTGCATCCGATCGGAGATTTTTTTAGAGAAGTAAGCAATGGGATGGTTGTTTTGGCTCAACACAGCTCCTATACCGATTCCTGAGGCATCCGTATCCACATAGAATGTCTTGGAAAAATCTGGTAAAACAAGCACAGGGGCACTAGTCACACATTCCTTCAATTTGTGAAAAGCAAGAGTGGCAGCTGTAGACCATTGGAATGCATCTTTCTTAAGTAGGTCAGTGAGGGGGGCTGCGACAAGAGAGTAACCTTTTATAAATCTCCGATAATACCCCGTAAGACCCAAGAAACCTCGCAATTGTTTCAAATTAGTCGGTAGAGGCCAATCCAAGATTGCTGTAATTTTACTCGCATCCATTTCAACTCCATCTTCCGACACGACGTGTCCCAAGTACTCAATTTTCCTTTGACCAAACAGGCACTTGGACAATTTGGCATATAGCTGATGCTTGGCCAAGAGTTCCAGAACTATCTTCAAGTGTTCTAAGTGCAAGGACCAACTTGAACTGTACACCAATATGTCATCAAAAAAAACTAGGACGAATTTTCGCAAGTAAGGTTGGAAAATTGAGTTCATCAACGCTTGAAATGTCGCCGGAGCGTTTGTCAATCCAAATGGCATCACCAACCACTCGTAGTGTCCCTGATGCGTCCTAAACGTTGTTTTGTGCCTGTCTTCGGGATGAACTAATATCTGATGATAGCCCGAACGCAAGTCTAACTTGGAGAAAAACACCGCTCCGTGCAACTCGTCTAATAATTCATCCACCGTCGGAATCGGGAAGCTATCCTTAATCGTAACAGCGTTCAAAGCTCGGTAGTCGGTACAGAATCGCCACGTGCTGTCTTTCTTTTTTACCAAGATAACCGGCGCCGAAAAAGGACTCGAACTTGGTTGTATAATACCTTCCATCAGCATTTGGTGCAGAATTTCCTCAATGGCATCTTTTTTTGCGAATGGGTACCGGTACGGCCGTACCTTGACTGGAGGAATGTCCGCCGGTATCACTATCCGGTGGTCGAAAGCTCGTGGAGGTGGAAGGCCGTGAGGAGTATCAAAGACCTGTTCGAATGAGTGAAGTAATCTCACTAAGTCCTCAGGTGTATTAGCTGCAAAGGAAGCAAGGGGTGAATTAGGCCCAACTGGAGTGGCCCATTCGATGGTGTACAATTCAGCTATAGCATGAGTGGCATTAATCCGTTTCAAGTGATGATATTCAGCTAATTGGGCTGGCCCATTTTGCTCCCCTACTAGAGTCACAAACTTATTGTCCAAATAAAACTTAATGGATCCTGTACTGTAGTCTGCAATGTGTGGGCCCAGTGTTGCCAACCATGTTGCGCCCAGAACCACATCCGAGCCCGTTACTAGAAGCACGTGGGCCGCAACCCGGATCTTGTTGCCCTGGATGTCCAGTTCTACATCACGAACCCTAGAGTCACCATGGAGATAATGTCCATTACCCACCAACACCCTGAACGGCGGCGCTGGTTCGATCGGCAACCGGAGGCTCTTCACTATCCTTGGTTGTATAAACGAGTCAGAACTGCCGCCATCGAGCAACACCTGGACCTGTTGGCCTGCGATCAACGCTGTGAAACGGATCGTGCCCACCGTAGTTTCGCCGCTGAGGGCGTTGTAAGAGAGATGATGTTCTGTTGGTTGCTCCGTCGGCGTATCCTCCACTTTGTCAGCCGCTTCCGGCGAGTCGATTTCTGTGATTTCGGGTTCACCCTCATCTAATTGAAGCACATAATAATGCTTATTTGGGCAGCGATGATTCAAAGAAAACTTTTCATCGCACGTGTAGCAAAACCCCTTTTCCCGTCGCAATTGCATCTCCGCCGTCGACATCTTCTTCACCGGCGCAATGGGGGGCATCTTGGGAGTTGGTAGTAATGGTGGTAGATTGGTTTTTGGAGTCACCTTCGAGTTCGTGTTGGAGGGAGGAGGACCCAGGAGTAGTGGTACTGAGGGATTGAAGGGAGCTGATGATTGTCGTTGCCTACTATGCCCCATTCCCCAACCGCCTTTCTCATCATACAACTTCGCCAACGCCACTGCACTCGTCAAGGTCGATGGTGACTGCGCGAGAACATCTCGGCGGAGCTCCGGTTTCAGTCCGCTAATGAAACAATCAAGTACGGCGTCGTCGGACAAACCTTCTGCCCTATTCGCCAAAATCACAAACTGTCGATGATACTCAATAACAGAGGTCGATTGGTATAGCTTAAAAAGCTTGGCTCGCGGGGCTTCAAATTTGGATGGTCCGTATTCGATTTCCAGCGCCTTCGTAAGGGTACTCCAGTTGTATATCTCATGTTTCTTGCGCATCATTTGAAACCAAGGAACTACAGCTCCTTCCATGTTCACTGAGGCAATCGTCATCCTCTGATCATCGGGTGTATTATAATATTCAAAGAACTGTTCAGCCTTAAAAATCCAGTCTAATGGCTCACTTCCATCAAATCTGGGAAAATCCAATTTCACACTCTTGGTGTGGAAGGGCTGGTACTGATTTGTAGCTTGATGAGTCGAAGATCCTTCCGCGACCGTCGGGCCCTTGGCGGCGGAAATTGGTGACTCCGGCACGACCAGCATCTTCATCCTCTCCATACCGACGTTGAAGGCTTCCATCGCACGGGTAACAGTCTCAAGATTTGACTCTAGTCGGTTCATGCGAGTGCTGTATTCGGTCTCCCTTCTTTCCATTAGATCAACGAGTTTTTCCATTTGTGAGGACAGAGTCGACACCCTATCATTATCTGCCATTGTAGCTCAGCCTCTCAATGAAAGCACCAAATTGTTATATGCAAATAACAATAAACAGCAAACAGGGAAATATCAACTATATTAATGCAGCTGATGAACTAAATAGGTAATAAGAACTATGGAATCACCAAGGTCCACAGTCCAGTGTTCCCAGTATACAGAAAAGCAGAGAAGAGGGGAAGAGAGAGAGAGAGACTGTCAGGTGAGGAAAGAAAAGCATAGAGAGAAAAGTTTCAATACAAATTAGCCTGCCTAGACCACTAACGGTATTGCTATTAATTCCCTGCTGCTACTTTCCAGGTTGGCTTTTTCATGCGCACACTTCTCCTAATGGGTTGTCCTCCTTCATTTGCTACCCTTGTCGCCACGTCATCTTGGGACCCTCTTGACACGTGGTGCTGACTCTATGTAAGTCTTCCAGCATGGCTACTACTTGTTACATCCGTTTCCATCAATATCTCTGCCTCTTGTCATGAATCAGAAAAAGAAAAGCACATATGTATCACTTCTGTTTTCATCATAAACTATGAATCTCTCTTGAGAAGGAATATCTTTTCTGTAAAGTTCCTCAATTAATATTTGAGACATGACAAAAATTTAATACATAATCAATTATGATAGAGAGAGAATATTAAACACAATTTTTTACATTACGGAAAAAAATTGTAAATCAAGCTTATTAAAGATATAAGGAACTTTATGGAGAAAGTAACAAAAGAAAATAGTGGGAGCCACAAACTTACTGCTTCCAATAACATCTACATATCATTAGGAAGAGCTGTCCAATTCTAGAAAACTCATCTTTGAGCTCTTTAAACGACAAGTTTCCATTTTAATCCCTGTCAATCATGTGGAGCATAATTTATAGGTTAAATGCCCAAATTGGTCCTAAATGTGCCAAGTTTATTTTGGTCATAAATGTTTAAATTGGTCTCAAATGTTATCATAATTTCATTTTAGACTCAAACTACTGAATGTAGACATATCTTTCTCGTTTCGAGTTTGAATATGACGAGTCTAAAGTTATGTATTACTTTTGACGAGTACTTTTTTTTATTTAGTTCAGACCATCAACAAACGAAATAAAATCAAGTAACGAAAGTAAGCTACTTGGTTCATGGTCAAATAAGTAAAGTGAGCTACTGAATGTTTGTCACATTTGAATTTAAAATAAGAGAGATATTACCAACTTTGCTTGTTTGATCATGAAACAAGTATTATACTTTTGAGACTCAATTTAACCTTGTTTGCTATCGATCTTAATTGGATAGAGAAATTACTCATCAAAAGTAACACATAACTCTAAACTCGTCACATTCGAACTTGAAACAAGAAATACACATTCTATAGTTTATGATCAAAATGAAACTAAAGGCCAAATTAAACATTTTGAATTTTGAAACATTTAGAATTAATTTGAACATTTGACCTAATTTATATAAAGGGCTTTTTAACATTCATACTCTAAGAACTTTCTTCTTGAACTTGTTCATCAATGAGAATTGTTTGATCCTCATCCTGACATAGTCTCCAAGAATCAGCAGTAGAAAGATGAGTATATTCAATTAAAAAGTTTGAAAATCTTGAAACAGAAAATAGATCATGCCTGGTTCCATGCATGCCAACAGGAAAAATATCATCATTCAACGAAAAATTATTAACGTGTACCATTGTTGAATTATTGAGTCTTGTCATAGAAAAGAAAAGGTCTTCCTCTCTATCAGTTGGCACTATACGCTCTTCATGCCAATGGCCGACTCTCTTTGCATCATGCAATACTTCGGCTCCGTTTGGTAGGAGTGAAATGAGTTTTACATTGTAAAACTACACGAATTTCGAGACTTTCATGTGTTTGGTAGGGTAATTTAAGCTATGTAGAGTGGATTACAATGTAAAGGGTTTTACATTACATAGGTCATTTTTCTTTACTTCACATTTCTGATGTAATCCAAGTCTACCTAGGGAATTATGGTAGAATTCCTAATTTGCCCCTCTCACTCTCATCCCATTTTTCTCCCCCTAAGGTGGCCGGCGACAGCGGCGGCGGTTGACGGCGGCGCCGACCACCGTGGACGGCGGCGCCGGCCACCGTGGACCACCGTGGACGGCGGCGCCGGCAACCGTTTCAAGTTCTAACAATTGCATCTTTTTTTTTTGGCCGAAATCTAACAATTGCATCTAAATTGCCATCCCTAGCAAAAATGATTCATATGTAACGATATAAAAAATTGTTGTGGTGGGCGGGGAGGGGGAAAGGAAAAAAAACTTGACTTCGAAAGTATTACATTAACTGATCGAATACTGCGGTCACACACTTGATTGAATATCAGTTTCATAGTGTAATGTCTCAATATGTCAATCCAAAGAAAACCAACGTACGCGACTGAGTGCAAATGTGCAACATAACAAATTCAACACGACAAGCCAGCGGACATATAATATTACATTATTTATTTATTCCTAATTCCTGTCAGATCAATAGTAATCAGCTTCTGCCCCGCCAGCCTGAGTACCTGCACGAAAAATAATGTAAATTATGCAGAAATTAATCAAACAATAAAATCAATCTCAAAAAGATGGAGTGCCCTTGAACCGAACAAAATCAACCCAACAAGGAATTGACTAGCATAAAAAGTCAGTATCTATGCGATATATAGACATTCACATTCTTATTTGGATAGAGATGAGAGACGAACCACGCCATGAAACTAAACTTACTTCAACTGAGATTCGAAATACAGTTTCTACTTTACTGTAAAGCAAATAATGCACGAGTTATAAATTTGGTCAATTCAATGAAACAAGTTAAATATCAAGAGTAAGCAACACATAATCTAATACTAGTGAAAACTGATGTTAATGTCAAACAAAATCCTCCAGAAAAAGAAGCATACTCAATCTAGGGGGGAAAAAAAAGTAATTGGAGAATGACATCAATTTATCTACCATGGAACAATGACAGCCCCTGCATTATAAATCTTTACCATCAAATAGAGCATAAACTCATCCATTTCTTCTGAACAAGATTAGTTTATGAAACGGCAACAACTGACTTCCACATTTGAATCATTTCTAAATTCTTATAAGGAGATAAATCCACTCGGATATAAGGCATACCTGTACAACTACATATCTGCATGATAAAGACAATTACTATTTCACAAGTAACATGTCTCTACTTAAGATGCTTTAGGGCATTGATCTTCAAGCCTGTTGAGCGACTTCAAGTAAGTTGAATGATCCAGTGCATTGTCAATCATTTTCGTCCCGACACAATCCTTCCTACCATGATCCCCAGGGAAACCAGAAACATGTAAATCACTTTCAACTGGCTTATTCAAATTAATGGTCTGCCCAAATAGCTGAAATGAACCAGTACTAAGATTGGTTGAGTTGAATCTATGGGTCCCAACAAAGGCAGTGCTCAAGGAATTAACAGTACTCTGGCTATCAGGAGATAAGTTGTCAGATTGAGAGCTGCCTATGTTTAGATCAGTAGACACGGTTTTCAAATTTGATACTGTGTTGTTCCCAAAGGAACTAGCAGTATTATCACTTAGGAAGTCAGAAAATCTTGACACAGTACCAAGATTGGCTGAGTTGCAGCTATGGGTCCCAGCAAAGGCAGTGCTCAAGGAATGAACAGTACTCTGGCTATCCGGAGATAAGCTGTCAGATTGAGAGCTGCCTATGTTTAGATCTGTAGACACAGTTTTCAACTTTGGTACTGTGTTGTTCCCAAAGGAATTAGCAGTATACAGATGAGTATTATCACTAAAGAAGTCAGAAAATCTTGACACAGAAAACAGATCATGCCTGGCTCCCTGCATGCCAGCAGGAATTGTATCATAATTCAACAATGATTTGTTTAGGTGTCCCACTGTTGAATTGCTAAAACGTGTCAAAGTACAGAAGGGGTCTTCCTCTCTGTCAATTGGCACCCCAGGATAACTAGCAGCTCTAAACTTTTTGGAGGGGGGAAATGCTGTATGAAGCAGAGGGTAGGCAGAAATAGGTTCAACCTGCCAAGGGTTGACTCTCTTTGCAGTCTGCAACACTTCAGGTTCATCCCATGTAATCTATATGTAGAGAGCAGAACAGGGAAGAAGTAAATTTTGGTCAGCTTGGATAAATGATAACTTTCAGATCTATATATAACTTGAAATAAAGGAAATGCATGTGAGTTTAGGACAACCAATGTAAATAAATATCAAAATAGATAAGTTACAAGTTCATTACTTCCAATTCTCAACATGATGCATGTTTAAGCTTATCAAAATAGAAAAATAGAACCTTCAAACACATTTTTAGGGAATCAGCAACATTCCATTGATATGAAATGAAGAACCCTAAACATATATTCTCAGAGTACAAACCAGAAGATAGGAACTTAACCAACAGTTTTCAGGAATCGTCCACAGGTGACCTTAATATAAAAGTGGTCAAGTTGTAGTGTATGTAACTTCCTTTACTTAGGAATAGAAGTTGGACAGCACCAAAATAAGGCAGCATGGTATTGGTAAATATTATACTAGAGACTTTCCTCCTTTCCCATTTTTTTCTTCAAGATATCCAAACAAAGAGTACTGTCTCAGTGTCTCTTTTGAACTAACACTTCTAATTCCACTTTTGAGAGAGATCCTAGCCATTACTTTACAAATTATTTATGATATAACAGCAATAACTGTTTCAAACATGATTTCTGAATATATAATTCCATAAATATTCAAGGGATTATGACCATGATTATTACGTTTAAAAAAAAAAACTCATTCTTCATGCTGGCCTCCAGACTACGAGGTAAACTTTGTTTCACAAGTGGTAATCCTTGATGATGTTAAAATTTAAAACATAAATAGAAATGTTAAGTTGTAACTAAACACTATTCAAATGACCTTAAGAAATGTAAATACGATAATTATCTTTTCCCAAACTCATCCTAAATCACACAAATACAGGAGGACGAGCTTCCAATCTTAACTTTCTTAAAAACACACACACACACACACACAAATGAAGCAAAGACAACAAACTCAAAGAACTCTATTCCAATGACTTCCTACTTCCTATAATGGCAGGGTTTTACCAATCCCAAAATTGACTTCTCAAAACCAACCGACTCTCATGATCCAACCCAGAGGAGTAGATAATTAAACAAATGTGTAGAACTTTGAGAAACAACAAGCCAACATACCAAAGCAAATATAGAAACCACTTTTTCCTTCTCATAATTTATCAATCACTAAGTATCTACTCTCTGTATTATATGTTCACTAAATCCCATTCCCCTATGAATTTAGTGATGTTTTCAAATTTCATTTTAGAAAAAGAAACTCCAGACAACAGTAACTACGCGTTGGTAAACATTATCCTGGATATCTATTATCTGTTTGATGTTTACGGGGTAAAATCATATCCTTATGGTAATGAGAGGTTATAGAGAATCCACGAAAGATCATAAATCTGCTGCCTATGTCAAAACATTTGAAAAGAAAATATAGATTTTAAGCTCATTAGCTCTTGTTAAGGCTAACAAAAACACAATCCAAATGGAAAACTATCATCAACCAAACCATATACAAGAGGCTAAATAGTGCTGCAAGCATACCTGAAGCATTCGCCAAGGGGAACCCCGCCAAGGCTCATTATCAGGTGTGGTTACCGAGGAGACTGTCCCCTGAAACCAGGTCGTCCTTGACGAATCCTCGGTCTCCATAGCCATTTTTACTCTCATTCCGGGATTCCATTTGATTTTCAGTGCTTTCTCCACAACCTCTGCCTTCAACACAAAGTCTGACCACCCAGCCCTTGGATAGTACACTACTTCGAACGGCATATTTTCTGCTGCCGATTCTGCAGCGCTTACAACTTCCTTAGCGGCAAACTTCCCGTTCCTGTTTCTCGAATATCCTCTGTAACTCGTATAGCACTCTTCCTGCACCTCCTCCGGAACCTCAAATCTGATGCCACTGATCTCGGAGAGCCTTCTGGTGAAATCACCAGCAGCATTTCCAGAACTGAATCGCAAAGCTCTGCGGATCCCTACATACATGTCCCCCTGGGAGTTCTTCATGAAAACCACAGAATCACCGGCGACCAACTTCTTATGATTGACAAACTTGCTCCATCCAGTAGTCAACAAGTGCCGCTTTGGCGTGCCCCGATAAATGTGGCAGAACACCCAGACAACGCCGTGAACGTCAGTGACGGACAATTTCTGGCTCGGACGGTCGCACAGCAGGTTCATCGGCGGAAATATGGAATCAGCACAGAACCTCGGGACAGAGAAACCTCCGCCATTATTCGCATCAGACTGCGTCAGAATCTTGGCAAACGATACAACCTTATCAGCGCCCGGTGCTTCGGCAGAGTCATCACCAACAACGGGACGAAGGTGGTCGTCACGAGTCGCCGTAAAATCATTAAGCGGATGGAGTAGAAGCTTGGCAAAGACCTCGTCAGTGACTGGATCAGCAAGGAATTCAACCGAAGAGACACGGCAGAGAATAAGCGGCCTGGACAGTAAACGCGGCGAGAGAGAGGAAGGAGACGGAGAAGCATGCTCCAAATGACCTTGCGGGAAGTAATAAACCCTGGAATGCAGGGTAGGGATCTCAACAGATGCGCCGGCACATGCTCGCCAGAGTTTTGGGGGGAGACGGCTAGGCTGCTGCGGCGGCGGCGGCGGTTGCCGTGACGGTGGCAGAGGCATAGTTATAGTTAGTTCAGGAATTGCAGAGAATGAGAAAAATCAGTTGATGATACTAATTTGGGAAGGGAAATCGGATTAGGGTTTATAAACACTGGAGTGTTAGAAAAAGGAGTGAAGAAGGCGTGACTCTGTGAGTGAGTGTATATGTGTGTGAATGTGTCTCTAGAATTTGGTGTCTCCGATTGATTCGCGCTAAGACCTTTGAATGTGAGAGAGAGAGACACACACACAAACACACACATTGAGAGAGAGAGAGACACGGACCGAACACTAACAGAACAGGCACGGAAGCAAAAGGCCAAAAGCCGAGTGGGAAGAAATTAGATGAAAAAAATCCCTGATTCGCCCTAAAATTGCGTTTTCGCCACGACCGTCAGTGTAACAGTCTAACAGTCTAACGACATTTGGGGAACGGATCTTTTATTCTCTCTATTTTTCTTTAATTTTCTTGAATTCAAATATCTTTCTAGAAAACAAAAATCCATTTTCTACTCTTGAGATTCCAAACGGAGAGAATAATTACGTGAGAGGATTCGTAATATAAAATGAAAGGTAAATTATACTTTGTTATTTTATACTTTGATATCATTTTACTTTAATATTTTGTGGTTCAAAACGTGATATTTTGGTATTCTGTTATTGTTATTTTTTTGTTACTCTGAATAATTTTTTTTGTTAGTTTTGAACAAATTTGGCACATGACTTANAGACGAAAGAAAGAAAAAAAAACCAAAAAAACACAGAGAAGGAAGAAACAACAGACCCAACCCGAGCAAAACTACACAGCACGCTCCATCCCCAACCCCAGACGATCACGCAGCAGCGCCA
Source organism: Chamaecrista fasciculata (assembly GCA_003254925.1). Taxonomy (NCBI): domain Eukaryota; kingdom Viridiplantae; phylum Streptophyta; class Magnoliopsida; order Fabales; family Fabaceae; genus Chamaecrista; species Chamaecrista fasciculata. The sequence continues at coordinate 248,765 of QANZ01018265.1, forward strand.
ATCTCAGGTCCGACGAAGGAGGAAGCTCCAGCTTCTGCAGCGTGCCGGCGTCATCTTCCCTACCCAAAGCGGCAAGCAGGTCGGCACAAGCATTCGCCTCCCGCCAGACATGCCGAATGTTCCACGACTGAAAGCTGCCCAGCAACTCCCGAATCGAGCGAACCAGAGAGTCGATATCGGCTCCAAGCGGACGAGGATCTTTCACAGCAGCAACAAGGTACGAGGAATCACACTCGATCTCTAACTTAGTGACTCCTATTTCCTTCGCACAAGAGAGGCCCTCCAACAGACCACAGGATTCCGCCCTGATCACCGAGCAGTCCCCCAAGAATTTGAAATACCCCTGAATCCAGCCACCATTTGCGTTTCTCAGCAACCCACCGCAACCAGAGCGACCCCGGACAGCGTCACACGAACCATCTGAGTTGAGCTTTACCCAGCCCTCCCTCGGACAGTCCCAGGTAATGCTAGTCCAGGATTTTTGGGAATGCTTGTCCTCTGAAATGAAAAAATTATAACTGTCATTATAATGTTTGACTGTAGTAACGGAACTTACAAAGGGGTCTCTCGGGATGTTGACACTGGAACTGAAGAGAGTATCATTCCTCCATCTCCAAATGTTCCAGGTATTGATAGCCCAAATCTGATTCCAAGAAAACTGCAAACTGCTAGAAAAAGTGTTATTTAAATTTGCATAAATCCAGTCAAATAAATTATAGTTATAAAAAGAGATAAAATGACTAGGCTGTAAAAATTTGTTCCACAGGCCAGCAGCAAAATTGCAGTCACGCAGCACATGGAGAGTGGTTTCCACCTGGTCGGGGCATCTATGGCATCTATTGGAGGTACCAAACCAGCGGCTACACCTATCTCTGGTAAGAAGCCTATCATGAGCAAGTCTCCAGATAAATAGTCTAACTCTTTCAGGCACATTTAACTTCCATATAAGTTTAAAGAGTCTGTTAGGGGGACCATTCTTAATCAGCATGTTGTAAGTAGATTTAACTGAAAACTCGCCATTACCCGAAGGCATCCATCTAATTTGATCACGACCCAAGGAATCCTTAGGCACAACTTCAGAATAGAACCTCTGAATCCCACCTCCCAACATAGGCCGGAGAAGGTCTAAGTCCCATCTACCATCAGTAGTCAGGTCCGCCACTTTTTGGTTCAAAAAAACCATAGGAATAGACATGTTAATCTCTTCAATAATACTCTTGTTTCCTTTCCCCCAAATATCAGTCCAAAAATTAGCACTTTGGCCATTTCCAATACTCCAACTTTGACCAATGTTTAATTTACTCCAAATTTTACCAAGCTCTTTCCAGAGGAGGGAATCACTATCCTTGACCACAATGAATCTGAGCAAATCCTCCCCTCTGCCGTATTTACTAGAGAGCACCCTACTGCAAATGTTCTCAGGATCACACCTGACCTTCCACCCAATCTTCAAGAGGAAGGCATCGTTCATATACTGAAGCCTCTTGATTCCAAGCCCCCCCTGCTCCTTATTCCTACAAATAGCATCCCAACCAATAGTGTGTAACTTTCTTGTATTCTCATCATGACCCCAAATAAAATTCCTTTGAAGTTTCTCAATTTCATTGCAGACACATAAAGGAATTCTAGTAGATTGCATGGCATAGTAAGGAATAGATGAGATAACAGATTTTGCCAAAGTGACCCTACCGGCCATGGATAAGGATCTAGCCTTCCAACTTGCAAGTTTGTTTTTAACCCTATCAACAAGCCTCTGAAAATCCCTTCTAGTTTGCCTACCATGTAACAAAGGCATCCCCAAGTAGTTGCCCAAGTTATCGGTACAAGAAAAGTTAGTGATGTTCAAAATTTGGTCTTTTATATCCTGCTTGGTATTCTTAGAGAAGAAAATCCTAGTTTTGGCCGTGCTAACTTTTTGGCCAGAAGCATTACAAAAGTCATTTAAGCACCCAATCATGCAATTAGCCTGATTTACGGTAGCCTCACCAAATAAAAGAATATCATCAGCAAAGAAAAGATGAGAGATACAAGGGCCAGATCTGCCCGCCCTAAGAGACCTCCAACTACCATCCTCTAACCTATCCTCAATGATATGAGACAATTTTTCAATACAAAGAACAAAGAGATAGGGAGAGAGGGGATCCCCTTGCCTCAAACCCCTAGACGGTCTGAAAGTGTTAGTCTTACCACCATTCCATAAGATATTAATAGAAGAAGAGGTAACACAATTCATAATGAGATTAAGCAAATTTGGAGGGATATTCAATTCAGTGAGAACACTTCTAAGAAAATCCCAGCTAATTCTGTCATAAGCCTTTTCAAGGTCGATTTTTATGGCCATAAAAGATTTTTTACCTCTAGATTTTCTCATAGAGTGGAGCATTTCTTGAGCAATGATAATGTTTTCTTGAATGCTTCTACCAGGGACAAAGCTAGCTTGCAAAGGGGAGATCCACTCGGGTAAGAGATCTTTTAGTCTGTGAACAATAATTTTGGTGAGGCACTTATAGATAACATTGCATAAGGAAATAGGACGGAAGTGACTAATGTATTCAGGATGATCAATTTTAGGAATGAGCACAACAAGAGTACTATTAATATCTTCAATATTGAAATCTCCTTTAAAAGCTTGACTCACAACATCCATCATGCTATCTTTGACTGTAGACCAGTTTTTTTGGAAGAAAATAGCCGGAAACCCGTCTTCACCCGGAGCTCTAGTGCCATCCATGGAAAATAAAGCCAATCTTAACTCAGCTAGGGAAGGAGGACTGTCAAGGTTGCTGAGGCGCTGACAATCAATTGTAGCAAACTTTTTATTTGTAGCAATAAAATTCTGGCAGGCCATATCACTAGAGAAAAGATTTTTAAAAAAATCCTCAGCCATGACTTACACGTAGGACGATATTGGTTCAAAACGTGATATTTTGGTATTCTGTTATTGTTATTTTTTTGTTACTCTGAATAATTTTTTTTGTTAGTTTTGAACAAATTTGGCACATGACTTACACGTAGGCTAACTAAAACTCAATTTTATCTAACATTTTGCTACAACAAAGATCAAACATATATCGGTATTAGATGCTTGTTTATGATTCCAATTAATGAAAATGTATGACAGATGATGACATCTTTGCTTTGGTTTAATGAGCGTTTAATCTTTGTTGTGGTAAAATATTAGATAAAATTGAATTTTAGTGAGCTCACGTGTAAGTCATATACTAAATTTCATCCAAAACTAATTGAAAAATTGTTCAGAGTACCAAAAGGGTAACGACGGGGACATTAGAGTATTAAAGTGTCATGTTTTAAAATACAGAGTACCAAAGTGAAATGAAGTAAAACCACATAATATCTTAATATCATAATGTAATTTATCCCAAAATAAATGACATCCTCTCCAAAGTCTTCATATTGTATTCGTTTTAAAGTTTAAATAACAACAAAAATATTGGCTAAAAAAAGAATAACAACAAAAATATCTTATACTAGTACTAATACATTAGATCCCATCAAAACTAGGGAGTAGATATGATATCTACAATAGAATTTTTTTAATTAAATAACAACAAAAATAATTTTACAAAAGCACCCTCTAATCACCTCAACTTTTTTTCATATATACTTGTGATTCTCCTGAGATATTCCTTAACTAATTGAATTCTATTTTAAATATTATTTTGTTTATTTTTAAACTTGCGCCAAAGATCCATAAGGGAATTCCAATGAGCTTAGAATTGGACGGATGGATTCACCAAGTTTACTAAATTTTTTTATGAAATAATTGTATATCAATTCAAAGTATATACACACACTAAACACTCTATTTGGGTATGTCACCATATCAGATATGTGTCTGTGTCCGACAGCTACACGACACATATTTATAAGTTTCAGAATATAAAATTACTTTTTTATAATTTTTACATGATAAACAATATAAAATAATAACACATATAACATATATTATAGTAAAATGGCTTTCTTCTTTCTACTTTTGACTTTAATAAATTCATCCTACCTTATTGGTTCATCCCTATATGATAAAAATCTTATATTATTCTTTTCATTGAACTTCGGGGTTAGTTATTAGATTTAGAGAGTTAGTTCTTGGATTAAATTTTCAAATCAATTTGAATAAAATTAGTGCAAAAATTGCATATAAAATTGAAGAATAATTTTGAAAACCAAACATTCAAAAGGAAACAGAACGGACATAAATGTTTTACTAATATATGAATTCATTCAACAATTATATTGTTAGACTCGATTAGTCAATTTCATTCAATTTTAGATATGATGAAAAAAATATGATTATTTTTAAAAAATAACACATATATATACACGTATATAAATTACTAACATATTATTTATAATTTCTGCAATTACCAATATCCTAGTAAGACACCTCTTTTTTCTATGGGCAATTGGGCACATATATATATATATATATATACTAGGGGCTTTCGTGCCCTAACGGGCACGAAAATATGTACGTAACATTTAATTTGACACTTGTAGTTATTCAATGACTAAACAATATATTTCTATTATTGAAGGACTAAATCGTTAGAAGTGAAAATTAAAAAACCAAATAATAAGTTTTCACTTTCTTAAATCTCATCTATTACTTTCTCTCTCCCATTATCTATATAGTTAGCCAATTATCAAGTTACACATGTTTATTTTTTTTTTGTTTTAATTTAATTATTTTTTACCAACCAAAAGGGTCCTCACACATATAATATAGTATAGATATAGATATAGATAGATATATATGTAATATTTTAATTATTAAAATTTAAGATTATATTATAAAGTAATTGTTAATTTTGATATATCTTAAATTTTAAAATAATAAAAATTTTAATAAGAACATTTATACATGAATTGTGATTCATGAAAGTGGGTTCCTAAAAAATATGGTGTAAATTATAATTTTTTCATATTTATTTTATACTATAGTTTTAAATGACCGACTACAAGAAGCTCCTCACATATAATATATTAGGGGCTTCGGGCACGCCAATATGCATGTAACGTTTGAATTGATTTAAAGTTGAAGATTATATTAAGTTTTTATATTGATAAAATAGTAAGTTTGGGACCAATTTGAGAAATTATACAAATATGTAAAACTCATCTAAAATAAATAAAATATTTAGGACCAATTTGAAATTACCTCATATGGGAGAGTGAGTAGGGAGAGAGAGTGGTATTTTTTTTTTAATTTTTTAATTCACTATTTTTGACCAACCATAAGGGGTGGAGCCATATAATATAGTATAGATAGATAGATATAGATAATATAATATAGATAAAAAATTAAAACCAAAAACATAAAATAGAGAATAGAGAAATGTGACCCATACCAGTAGTTGTTAGTTTGTTACAGATATTCGTTGACAATTCATTCTCTACATTTTTATTCTTTAAATTTTTTTGAATTTTAAATAGAGAAATAAGAAGAAGAAAGAAAGAGTGTGATCTCACAAAATAATAAAGGTGGATCAATTATCTTTGTCTCAAAATTTATTTTGATCTATTATTTTTTAAAAAAGTCAAATTGGTCCATTATATATGCAATTTAATTCAAAATGGTCATACCATTAAATTTCATATTTTCTCTTCATTTTTAACAACGTGACACCTGACTTAGCTTCTCTCTCTTTTATATTTCCCTTTCCCTTTTTGCATAATATCTTTTAATAACATGATTTTTTTTAGAAAAAAATCACAGGGAAAAAGCAATATATTTGATTATAAATGAAGCTTGCAGTTTCATAATCTCCAAAACCTTGTTATCAATAAAAATGTCACACATAAAAGGAAAATGAACAAATGAGATAGACAGAAACATATCAAATATGTACCAAAAAAAAAACATATCAAATATCACATCATTAGAAAATGAAAAAATTTACTAAACAACTTATGACTGGATCATTTTAAACTAAAGTTGAATAGATAATGGATCAATTTGAATTTTTTGACAGATATGAATTAAAATAAACTTTGAGACAAAGATACTGAACTAAAATAAATACTCCACCAATAATAAATCCATGGACCTACATTGTTTTTTTTTTTTTCTGTTCCTTTTTTTTTAGTTCACAAGAAATTTAGAAAAATGAAAATGTAAAAAATCCAATATCTCTCGCTATAATTTATTGTTGTTATGGAGATCGTTAATGCCAACGTCATTGAGCATCAATAATCGTTGTCGACAACTAATGTCACATATGTCGAATCATTAGTCATTACCATATACCAGCAGTGCTTCTCGTCCCATCAGACTAGTCAATCATCATTTAAGTATATCGTTACCAAAAAGAATTTATATCGTTACCTATTGTTTATGCTGTATGAAATATCAATCGCACTTATATTTGATCAACTCCGCAGAACAAGCGACATGAATACAAGCATATACGGAAGTTCCATCACTGAATCCATAGTCAAATAAAAACAATACAGACTTTTATACCGAAAACATGGAGAGAATTGTTCAAGCGAAAAAAGGGAAGCTCCAACGACAATCAGAAAGAACACCGTCAAAGACAAAAACAGAATGTCACCATTACCAGATTCAGTTTTTGACAAATACTACAAAACACCGGCAAAGACACAAACGACCACAAGATACCAAGAAATCTTAATGATAGCAGACATAACAGAAGGCCTGTAATGTAATGGCGCACTCATTCTTCCTCTGATTCAGATTCAGCATTCTGAAGCCACTCGATGAAGGGCTTGATGCTTTTCCAGAGTTGCGAACTCTTGTTGCTGCCAGCCAAACCCTGTTGGTACCACTCAAGTATGGACTCTTCCTCCAACAAATCAGAGTCATAGAGAGCCTTTAGGACCAATGCAACCTCCTTCACTGCGTCTGTGCTAACTTTTCCACAGAAAGATTCTACAGCATGCAGCAAAACCATTTGAGATCCCCCAATTTGAGCGGCTACTGCAAGGTAATTCATCTTTTTTGATGCGGCTTTGGCAAATCCTTTGCCAACACCCTCAAAAAGAGAGTCCAATAAAGCACTACAAACCTCTTGGGGACTTCCAGAGAGAGAACCAAGAAAAGATTTGAGCTGACCAGCAGAAGAACCTTTCTTCAGATAGTCTGTTATCTCCTCAACAAGGCTGTCATAGTTGTTAACAACACCACCATTTCCATGGTTTGGAGAACCCCTTGGTGACTTCTGCACTCCATGTGTCGGAGAACCCTTTGGTGACTTCTTCACTTCATGTGTTGGAGAACCCTTTGGTGACTTCTCTTCACTGCCAGTAGAAAGCATAACCATGTCAGCAGTAACGGCACTTAGCTGCTCCTGGATGCGCTGCCAAGCTGCCTCTAATGAAGTGTCTGTCTGCCATTGGACATCATCATCATCACCATCAGACTGGCCATTTTCATCAGCGTTACTAAAAGCAGGGGAGCAGTCCTCATCAGAACCAGAGTTTTTCTTCTTTGATGATGCTCTAGTAGCATCCTTGGAGTTAGCCACAGTTCCCTTCTTTTTCCCTTCCTTTTTAAGCTTCCTTAATTCCTCATCAACAGCCTCACCTTCTTTAAGTCGCTCCTTTTCAGCCCTTCTCATGGCCTTCTTGTCTTTTGATCCCTTCTTCTGCTCAGGTGGATTCTTAATTATAAAAGTTGTAAGCTTGTCCCTCATATCAACATCTGAGACAAACCCACAGGCAGCACATTTTAGGGTGATCATCTGGGTCTTTGTTATAATTACCTCGGTTTCAGGGTTGCTGCAGCCATAACATTGAACATATTTCTTTATGAAATTTTCAAGGAGCCCGGCAAGCTTTGCAGTTTCATGGGCCCCATTCACCAGGGAAGTTCCTGTCTTCTCATCAAATTTTGATTGGGCTCCAAGCTCACAGCCAAAATATTTGGTAATGTAAGACGAGGGTCTAGCCAAGGCCTTTGCAATGTCAACCATGTTAACCACATTAGTCCTGATGCCATTTCCTCTCCCTTCTATCTTGGTTATCATTTTTGGCATCTTATACCTATAGAAGGCATCATCACGGTTTGATGCACCAATGTTCTGTAAAGCCATCTTGATTCTTACAAATGTATGGAAGCTTGAAAAAGTTGATCAAAAGGGAGGAAAAGGCTGCATAAACTGACAACCTTGGCTAGTATTCTTTTGAACCTCTAAAGAACCAACACACAGGCAGCCTGTTTCATTTGCAAAATCTCTACTCTTTTTTCTAGACGTAGGACAATACTCCCCAAGTAAACCAATTGATGTCAAAAAGAGGGCAACTCGGTCAGACATAAAAAAGGTTACAAACTTTAGACCCTCCACTTTGACAAACTGCAGAACACAGCAGAATGAACTGCAAACTTTCCTACAAAACAATAGACAAATCTGAGTTATTCTCAAGGAGAAAATCAACAATATCCAATGAGAATAATTTAAATTCCACTTGAAAATAATTTGACAAATGAGAAATAAAAATTCAACATTAGAATGAAACAATCAACAGATCAGGCTTGAAAAAGCAATACAACATCAGGATTGGGAACGTGCAGATCTCAACCGACCAACAAGTTCTGAGGATTCAATTTCATATCTCCGGGAATCTAGAATAAATAAACCATACCAGAGACTAGAGCAAGATATTTTCTGGGGCAAATTTGTTTAGATTTTTTTGAAAAAACAAGTGCCCAATAAGGTCGAATTTCCAATCAAATCCCAAGTTCGTGAACCTCTTACCAAAGGACCGTCAAGTATGAAAAGACAGCGACCACGCGTAAATAGAAAATCCAAAAACAAAAATGGCACATATTCAGCAATCAGCACAGATAGTAGAAATCAATATGAAGTTCAATCCACCAATGTCACAGATCTCGGAATCGAGATGCACCAATTAATTGATCCGAAAATCAGTCAGAAAAACAAGAGGATAGATCAAAACATTATCAAACTCAAATTATGACATAAATACAAAGATCGACAATGATAACAGAATCATACCCTAATATACAATCAGAACCGATTAATCCAGCTACGGTCAAACAGATGGTGTCAAATAAATAAACAAAAAGCGAAAAGAAGAGCGGATAATAAACACTCTACAAAATTGAAGCTGAAACGAAATAGAACAAATAAAAAGGATAGAACACAAGAATCTGAAATTGAAATTGAAATTGAAACTAAAACGAAATATGCAGCAACAACCATACCTACGAAGAGACGAAGATTGAAATGGCTCGGCGTTGATACTATCCGTGTGCTGAAGCGAAAGAGAAGTGCGTTATTGTGGAGCGAGGATGCAGAATTTATATTTATATGCGCCACAAAGAGGACACCGAGAAACCCTATATGCGTTAAGCGTTAGGGCAAGCTAAGCTTTATTAATCATTTAAATATATATTTCCTTTTTTTATTCGAAATTCAAAAACCGACATATATAATTGCCGTGTATTATTTGTTTTGGCAAAAAACATAGGTAATTTGCATTGTATTTTTTCCGTGTATAAATTTCCTTGTATTTTTGGTAAAAACATATATAAACACAATTTGACTCGTTTTTTATAAAAAAAAACAAATTCTAGAAAGTCACTACGAATTGCTCTTTTTTTAGGATTCTTTGAACAATAATATTTTTAGAAAATGATAATAGTTTTAAAATATGACGGCAAATTTCCACTGAATAAACATGTCATGAACTATTGACTATCCTCTTATAACTACCCTGAATTTTGAATATTATGAAAAATGATTAAATTTAATAATACTGGAAAATTTGACATTTATATTTATTTGAATTGGAATAGACTCTTTAATTATTGAATATTGTCATATATATTTCATATTTAATCTATATGTGATATACTAAGACTCTTGACAAACTTTTTTTTATTTAGTTGAGATTAACAAATTAGGGTTAAATCATGCTTGAAATCAAGCTCAAAAATAGGTTGCATGTTTAATGAAGTTAGCCATATATTTTTCGTTTCCAGTCTTGATGTAACAAAATCAAAGCTCCATATTACTTTTTACGAATTCAATCTTTGTACAGTTGGAGTTATTGACAAACAAAGTTATATAATACTTTGAAAGTGAGTTTGGTTAAAACATCAATGTCAACTTCTAAAATATTATTTGGCTTTGTTTGCCAAAGACTTCAACTGAATAAAGAAAAAATTTGTCAAACATAATTCGCAGTTCTTATTCATTTGGAATTAGAGAGATAAGACTAACTTTATGAAATAAACGATTTATTTTTAAGCTCGATTTGAGGCTCAATTTGACATTATTTGTCGATGATCCCAGTTATGTAAAGAAATAACTTATCAAAAGTATTTCATAGTTCAAAATTCATCGAATTTGAACTTGAAGCAAGATATATATAACCATATTCAAGTTAGTGATCAAAACAAAATTATTTATAAATATTAAGCACCATAATGAAAGTTTTGGCAGGAATCTGATAATACTCTTGTGTGACAATTCAGGTAAAATTTAAAAGATTCTAATGGTAAGGATGATATATATATATAGTTGCTTATATTTTTTTAATTATTTTTTATATGATCAATTATTATAAATAGAGAATATATGAATATTCTTTTATATAACTAATTATAAGTAATGTAGGATAAAAATAGATTTAATAACCTAATATAATTAATTCATATATATATATATACTATTATATTATTATTATACTATATATAGCAGTGGATCTCCTATCAAATGGTACGCCTTGTTGTTCAGCAGGGACCAATCATGTGGCACCATATGTGCAGTGGCGCACACGTGGCGGCACATGATTGGTCATCGCTGAACGGCAGGGCGTGCCGTTCGGCAGAAGATCCGTAGTGTGTAAAAGTATTTTGGTTAGTCAAAATTAATTTTATTATGAAATATTAAAAGATAAAAAAAATAGTGGAAGAAGTTAAGTAATTTCTCACAAATTCAATAGCTAAACAAAAAAACTTTCCATTACTTCAAATAAAATAATAATATATTATAAAAAATTAAATTTTCATTAAAAATATAATAAAATATTTTTAAATTTTTAAATATATTAAATATGTGGAAAGTTTTATTATAATATATAATATATTTCATTAAAATTTAATTATATGTGGAAACTTCATGAAACTTCCCACTTAGGATATTTAAATATATTATAAAATATTTTTAAATTGATTTTCTTTCCTTTTCAACATTTTTTCCATCCAATTAAAATTGTCAACAAATAAGATTAAATAAAGTCTCAAAAGTGGATTGTTAGTTTCGCATTCAAATAAGCAAAGTTAATAGTCTAAATACGACAAGTTCAAAATTATATGTTAACTCTTGTGAGTTCTTTCTCTATATAGTTGAAACTATTAGTATATGTTTAGAATTAATTTGAGAAATTATGGAAACATGCCAGACTAATTTGAAACAAATAAAATATTTATAACCCATTTGAAATCTATCACATATATTTATAACTAATTTGAGATTTTAATTTTTAACCTTAAAAACATTTTTGCTTCCACAAATAATATTCACTTCCACAATCTCTCAAAATAAATAATTTCTGACCGTTGAGCTACAGAATATGGTAAAACTCTTACAAAATAGAAAAAGGAAGAAAAAAAAAGTGAGCAATATTATTATTATTTGGTAAGCAATATAATTTAATTATGAGGAAACCTACTATTTGGTCCCTCCTTTTTTACTGAGTCAATGATTTGGCCCTTCATTTATTGAAATAGACTACTCAGTCTCTCATTTATCATAATCGTCAACAATTTAGTCCCTCCATTAAATTACTTGATGACGTGAACGTTAAATGCTAACATGACACCCATTAAATGTTACTTTGGCATCCCAGTCACCTAAACCAACTGAACCGGACCAAAGAACATAATTAAATCTGTCGAAAATTAAGTCATACTGAATATTTATCTTACATGTGAAGTTTCATGAGGCTTAAACTATTGAAGCATTTCCAAATTTTAAATCCTAAGTGGTCCCAAATAGTTAAATATGTGGCATTTAACGTGTCGCATGTGCACTTAACGGCTATATCATCAATGTCATTAACAGAGATATGTTACATGGACTAACAAGTTGACATTTGTAATTTTTGAGGAACCAAATAGTCTACTTAAAAAATATAAGGACCAAATAGTTGAAACTGTGAAAAAAGAGGGACCAAATAGTAGGTTTCCTCTTTAATTATTATTGCTATTACTTATTACCATATATATGTCCCTTCCACTGTTCTACAGGGCGGAATTCAGCAGCTATTGTCAACGAGAGTAGGTACTTCCCAAGCGAATTGCAATCTGCAAAAGCAAGAGCAAGACTCAGCTCAGTTTCAGTTTCAGCCTTTCCGGCACCGGAGAAATCAATGGAAAACGCCGACGTTTTCTTGGGTTTACATGATTTCCTTGAGCGCATGCGCCAACCCTCTGCCGCCGATTTCGTCAAAGCAATCAAGAGGTTTTACTTTACAACTCTCAATCAATTTCAAAATTCCATTCTCTCCCTTTCCTTGATTTCACTCTCCCTGTTTTGTTTTCTTTCTTGATTTGTTCTCACAAATGCAATTTTCCCCCTTATGTGCGTTCATTTCGTTGATAGATTTTGATAGTGTTTTATAATTATTTGATTACTTATTATTAATTCTATCCATCCAACACGTCAATGGATTCTCCAAAATGTACCGTGGAGAAGATCTTAAACTTCGATGATGTTTCTTTGAGGTTTCCAAACTCACAGCTATAGTCAATGATCCAGTGTTCGAAATAATGATGCGTTGATCGACGCAGCCCATAATAATTACTTATATAACTCTCTTTAAAGTATCTTTGGATTGTAACCATTAGTATTGTTTATCCTTTGATGAGATCATGAGACTCTCAAGAAAAATCTTTGTGAGTGGGACAATTTTATTGCAGCTTTATTGTGTCATTTTCAAATAATGCTCCAGATCCAGAGAGGGATAGTGCCGCAGTACAGCAGTTCCTTGTAAATATGGAAGCGGCTTTCAGGGCTCATCCACTATGGGCTGGCTGCTCCGAGGAAGAGCTTGAGAGTGCTGGTGAAGTGAGTTTCTTTTTTACCTTACTTTCTTCAATCATGAATGTAAGTTATAGGGTGGTCTTCCTGATTGCTGGTCAGACAGGAATCATGATATTATTATTATTATGGTGCAATCTCAGACCTATAACTTGATCCAAAATGGACCCCAGATTGATTTTCTTTCCTTTTCAGTTTATCTTGTCTCAGTGATAGTTAAATGTTCTGAACAAACTCCTTTCCAAGTTTGTTAATAAATGTGATGTAACCAAAAATTAATGAGAACTAATCAATGAGGCTTTTAAAGAGACAAGCATTATTCCTGACATTCACTGCTATAGCCAGATATTAATCATCCACTCTCCTTTTTACTATCTTTCTGTTTCTGTGCTATGCAGATTTTGTCAAACTATTGCTCTATGTAAAAAGGAAAAGAGATTAAAAATGAAGAAAAGAAAATAAAGATGACTAACAAATAAGGCCTTTTGTCAAACAAAGGTGAATGTTTAACATGAAACTTTTTTTTTTGGGGGTTTATCAATGTACGTTTAAGAGTTAATACCCCATCCTTGCCATTCCTAGAATGAAAGTAATTTTAAGAGAACTTAGTTTCTCTGGTTCAATTAAATTGCATAAGTTGTAAGGTAAAGAAAAGCTTCAGGGTTCATGTGGGTTTTCTGGGCTTCAAGATGAATCCCATACAACTAGAGAACTGAAACTGAATTCAAACTTTTGCTCTTCCATCTACTTTCTTCATTACTGATAGAAAGCAATATTCTACATTCTTTTCCTTTTAAACTGTTTTCTTACTATGTGGTGCTTCATCTATTCTTTATCTCTTTACCTGTGGGTTTCACTCATATACAGGGGCTGGAGAAGTATGTCATGACGAAGTTATTTACTCGTGTATTTGCTTCACTTCCAGATGATGTAAAACTTGATGATCATCTTTTTGAAAAGATGGCTTTGATTCAACAATTTATTCGGCCTGAAAATTTGGATGTCAAGCCAACCTTTCAGAATGAGACATCTTGGTTGGTGAGTATGCAACTACACATTGGAGGTGATTTTTATTTTCTATACAGTATAGGCAGTTGAAATTTTGTTTTCATGTGGACATTTGTTCATGTTAAAAGGCCAATGAATGCTGTATCCATGCTGGATGGATTTTTTTGGGTTTTTAGCCATCATCGCTAGAATGTAGATTTCAAATATAGTTTATTTCTTCTTACATCCTTGTTCTCATAGTTAAGTTTAATTTTAACGGTCTTTGTTTGTATATAATGAATTTGCCAGTTGGAGAAAGAGTATTTCCAATAAGAATCCATCTTGAGTTGGGTTTTAGTTTTGTCAACTGATTGCACAATTTTTGACTTTTTACACTTGTTCATGTTTTATCAGTAAAGATCCTTTAAGACATTACATCTTCTGTCTGTTGTACTGTTCGCAGCTAGCTCAGAAAGAGTTGCAGAAGATCAACATGTACAAGGCACCCAGAGACAAACTAGTGTGCATCCTGAATTGTTGCAAGGTTATCAATAACTTGCTGATTAATGCTTCTATTGCATCGAATGACAATCCTCCAGGAGCTGATGAATTTCTTCCTGTGCTAATTTATGTTACTATAAAGGTAATCTCTGCATTTCAACATTGAGAGGACAGTTTTCTTAAGAGTTATCAGTATGCTCTTATCTGTAGTTTGTTTTCTCAAATTTGGCTCGGTCATTGTACTTTGTTTTCATCAGTATGAAAGCTTATACAGATGTAGCTTGTAATTTTGTAGAGTTATGTGGAAATGAAGTAGCAAAAGAACCAGAATGAAGGGAAAAAAAAAAATCAGTCCATAATCTTATTCAAATTCAATGATAAAAGCTACTGTTAATAATCTGCCGTTATCCTACCTTCTTCGTCTTTGTTCAACGATTTGTTCGAGTTTTCATTGGGTGTCTTGTTTAGGTCTACTAGTGCTATCTGAGACATTTAAGGTCACTGTTAACTGTGGCATTTTGTGACACCACCTGTAAGGATTCCGGTACTAGGTTAGGGATGTTTTCCTTTTTTGGTTATGATTCCCTATTTTTGTTTTGTTTCATTTTAAGTATTGGGTTAGGGAAGTTCTCCCTATTTTGGGATGATTCCTTGGTGATTCTTTTTGTCTTTTTGGTGTGTGTAACTGCATATCATCCAAATGGCTGGTAACAAGACCATTGTAGTAACCAATGTGGTTCCTGTCTTCACAAGGATTATTGATAAAAGACATGAGTTTAGGGATCTGTATATTCTATGATATGTCTGTAACAAGTTGAGCATGATTACTATCCATGCTCCAACTCGAGGGGGATTGTTAAGAAACAAGATAAAGATAAAATCTTATTAGGATTATGATTGATGTCTGATTAGGATTTAAGTTAAAATGTTGGTTTTATACTTAGATAAGGATTTGATATTCAGTTTAAATTTATTTTATTCAAACTTTTCTGGATAAGGATAGTTAGTTATAATTTTTATCTAGGGTCCAGCTTGAGGGAGAGTGTTGAGAAACAAGATAAAGATAAGAAATCTTAAAAGGATTAGGATTTTTTAGGTTGAAGTTTAAATGTTAGCTTTATATTTATATGAGGATTTGATATTCAGTTTAGATTAATTTTATTTGAACTTTTTGGTATAAAGATAGTTATACTTTTTATCATATATATGTACCTAAGTACCTTCACATCATCAATAAATCATCATGGCATGGGTCATTTTGTCCATGAACTTACATATTATATATGTCAATTACATTATTTTCTACTTAGAAGAACTTGCTACTTTGAAGTTTAAACTGCTGATGGGTGCAAGAGTTATTCTTATGGCCTTTTGCTTTTGACATATTTGCTCTCAACAGTTGTCTCTGTTTAATGCTTACGAGTTAAAAACTGAAAATTCAAGAGTGATGAAATTGGACATGTGAGATGGACTTCTTTGACAAACTTAGAGTACATACTTGAATGGCTATTTTCTCCACCAATTGAAATTTCCTCTGATTTATATGGTATCATATAGTGGCTAAAGCGTATAACTGTATAAGTTATACATGATAACCTGATATTCTTGTAAATTTTTGTTTTTCTTCCTGTATGCCATTTGATGTGCACTTTGATTTGTATTTATAAAATTATACACCTTTTCTTTCCCAAAAATGTTATGCAGGCAAACCCTCCACAACTGCACTCCAACCTACTGTACATTCAAAGATTTAGACGCCAATCTCGATTGGTTTCCGAAGCAGCTTATTTTTTCACAAACATGCTCTCTGCGGAGGCCTTTATCACAAACATTGACGCAAAAGCCCTTTCAATGGATGAAAATGAATTTGAGAGAAACATTGAATCTGCTCGTGCTGTTCTTTCTGGACTTTCAACTGATTTGCAGGATCAAACCAGATTGCCTGATCAAAGTCCTGAAGAACATTCAAGAATAGAACCAGCTAGAGAGTTTGCATCACAAACTCCATCATCTGAATCAAAATCTGAAAATAGGAAAGTAACTCTTGCAGATCAGTTTTCGATAACAAAGATTCCATCCCTCTCAGATTTGGAGAATAAAGGGGCAAGTATGCTTTTGAAGGAGGATGGGGTAAATGAAGTTTTCAGGGAGTACCCATATTTATTTGCTCGTTCCGGTGACCTTACAGTCGGTGAAGTGGAAGACCTGCTAAATAACTACAAACAACTAGTTATCAAATACATTTGTCTTTCCAAAGGGTTAGGTGTCTCTCCTGTATCTCATCCTCCATCTGATACACAAAATAATGTACAAGACCATGTTGAAACAAAAATAGATTCTTCAGATAGTGGATATGTAGATGCAGATGAAACCACAAAAAAATCTTTGGATAGGATAGATAGTTCAGATGGAGCATCACTTTCTAGGGAGAAAAAACTTCAATCTGATCTGCCACAGGATGAGGCAGTTGCACATCACGGTGGAGGCAGTTTTGAAACCTCTAATTGATTGGAACTATAGTTTCTTGGTTTTTTTTAATGATATTCCCTTTATTTTTATTTTACTTTTCCCCTTTCATGTAAAATTATTTTGTTTTCTCTTCTGTACAAGGGGAGGCAATGCCACCCAATGTTCCATCTGAACTTGTTCTCAGGTTTTACAACTGCAATGAGAAAGTTAATTAGAGAAAATGGGAAATTCAGCATTTACTTTGCAATTAAACTCATGTTTGTAAAGATGCCATTATGCAATGAATTTATACACTCATGTTCCTCATTTACTGATTAGTTTTGTACCAGCAATAGCAGTACGGGTTTCTTCATTATGGTTTTCACAATCATTTCTTTAAAATCTTCAATCCAATTTAGATGATATTTGTAATTTGTAATGGATCACATCTCTCATTAGATTCCTGATCACACATTGGGAATCTGCAATGGTGTGGATCATTAAAGAATATATCTAGAGCTGGACAGGTAGGTCTAAACTAATTGTGAAACTTTTTACGTCTACTGACTAATGATTTTGTGAATTACCGTTTTATTCAGTTTGTAAGTAATGAATAACTGTTTCTTCAGAAGTTTGTTCCATTTCCTTAGGTATAAAGGTGCTGTATGGCCATTGGTTCAGGAAGCAGTGCATATGAAAGAGAAAATACATATGACATATTGATCAGAATAGATACACATGGAATACCACAGCCATTGAGTGAGAAGACATAATGCATATATTTTAATTTAACTTTTTAAGAGTTGTTTCTTTCTCATGTTTTAACTAAAAGGAGCTTGATTGGGATAGATATGTTGAATCTTGCCTGCCATTTCATGAAATTATCTTGTGCCTTTTTGACATCGGTGGATAGCACCACTGTCCTTGTCTCTTTCCTCTTATATTATTATATGAGTTTGATTCGCTTAATAATGCAAATATTATATATTGAAATGGTGCCTCCCCACCTAATAAGTTGAGCCACAAATTATCTAATATACTTGTGCATGCATGATTAAACTTACACAAATGGTGCTTTCGTTGGCTGAGTTTCAGGATATGGGCCAATTGAAAATCTGACTAGTCTACATAAGCAAGGCTACTAATCTGCAGGTAAGCTTCTTCTCATGCTTATACCAATCACAGAGATATATTTTTTGTGTGTGAACCATGGGTATCCCCTTCTATTTGTTCTAACGGTATAAACGAAGAGTAATTCTATTCGAGCAAATAGGATCACATAGGAGGCAAAGCTCTCACAAACTATTTAAGTCTCGAATCCAAGATCCTTAGTTAACTTGTATCATCTCCTAACCAATTGATCCACGTACTTGATAGTACAGAGATATCTTTATCTCGGTTAAATAATCTAAGCCACATGCAACAAAGCATATAGTGTCACAGACAGGCATGTCCTCCTGCTTGAAGACAATCTTTGATGATAGCTATGTTTTAAGTAGGTTCACTGGTTAGAGTAGATCCATGCCTATTTGGCTTTATTTTAGTGTACTTGATCAATTATTAATTATTATCTTTATGGTCACTTTCCTTTGGACATTCATTCGTCCTTTATATAAAGAGTTCTCCACAGAACATCCCTTTGTTCTGTTGTGTACTTTTCTACTTTCTTTGGGGACACAGTCCACTCAAGTTTAGGTCCTTCCTATGCCTTCAAAATTGATGAATATCAATGTAGATTCGTGACTGGGTGCTTGTGGGTGTTTTGGAAAAAGTTGCTTCCAGAAGCGAATTTCTATTGCTTCTTCCTAAAGTCATACAGCTATGATTTCAAGAAGCTACGGAGGGAAGATGAATAAAGACATGAAGTTGATACGTGACTAAAATACACAAATAATTAGGTGCTTGGAAAATGGCAAGACCCTGAAGTAATTTTTTTTTGGGGGGTAAAGTGAATAAAATTTAGAGAAAGACATTGAAGAGTGAAATGAAAATGTGTGGATCTCTTATACTTAAAATTATTTTATATTAAAAATTTTATCTTTATCTCAAAACTTTACTAACTTCACCCAAATTACACTTTAGAGGATCTTATTTGGCCTCTAACTCTGCACCTTCATGTTGTCAATTTTGTTTTGCTCTATAAAAGATGTGTGATTTGGGTTCTTTTTTCAGTGTCTTTGATAAAAAATTACATGTTATTTATTGTGGAACAATATTGAAAACTGTCAATTTCCTTTCGTTTCCTATTGTCCGAAGGGATTTTTTGAGCTTTACAATTCAAATTACAAAATTGTCCAAGTTGAATGTTCCAACCCTGTAACAAAAGTTTAGGAATTGAATTGTTTCATCCGAATGTTTTCCTATTTTCTTTTTAAGAAAAAACATACCCTAACTTTCATATATGAATTAATTAAAAAGATTAAAGGCCCATCCAATCCATCACATGAGTAACATTCATGGCGTGTCGGCCGCACCGTATATGCATTCATACTTCCTAATCAATTTTCTTTACACGTGATATGCATGTGATAGGTTCCCCATTTATTTTCTTCATATATCTCGTACTGATCACTACCGACCAACAATTTCACCTCTTTTTTCTTTTTTTAAAAAATTGATTCACATAACAAGTTTTGATAAATATTATTTTATAAATAATTAATTATTTAAACTATTACTTTATCAATTGGCTATATATGATGTTATTTTTACTATCATTACTAGTTATATAAAAAAATTATCAACGTATGCTTATTTTATTGATGATTACTTTTATATTAAGAATATGAAGTGATATACTAAAGACTGGTCTCTTTTAGAGGGTCACTTTTATAATTCTTGTTTTGCAGGTCTCCTTTTCAATATCTCTACTCAACTCTTACTCATTCGATAATTAAAGTAAGGTCCTTAATTATTTTGGTTTATTATACGAAATCTCAGGTTAGTTTATATTCTTACTGTTTTTACTGAATTACTTGAACACTGATTTTTTGTACATTAATTAGTTTGAGGAACCTGGATGGGAAAAGGTTAGATGAATTTGAGTGGGAAAGGATACGAGAGAAGTAAAGACAAGAAAATTGAGTATCGCAAATACTTTCATGATGCATCGTCTATTAATTTATTAAATATTTTTTGAATCAGACAATGGCACTTGAATACTTGGATCAAGAGTATATATAATAGTTAAAACCTTCTTTCCTCGAAGTTTATACATAATAATTTATAATTTAGTTGGGTAACAAATAATTGCTTAGTTTTTCAAAGGTAGAAGAAGTCAACTTCTATTTGTATACAATAAGTTAAACAAGTAGTACCTTCTGTTATCGATCGAAATAACCTCGAAATTAAAATCGTGCTTTTATTAGTTTCAAACTCTTCATACAAACGTAAATTTTGGTGTTAGTTTTGTTTGATCGTCAAATAAGACTTGGAATTCTTTCTTCATTATAATCACTGATTTATTTGTTTATTACAATAATTTATAATTTTCAGATTCTTTATAATAACGTTCCATCCACACGTTAATTTAAAAGAACATTAATATGGTAAGAGAAACAGTCAGAAAATTATAAACTACAAAGAAATTCAAACGACAAAATAAAATATTTTATCAACTTGAGTATTATAATGGTAAAACAGATTTCGGTGGCAATATTAATTAATCTAATTAAAAACCCTAATACGTTGCCTCATAAAACTAAAAAATTGCGTAATGGTGATGCCAAGATGAGTTGAAAGGAAGGGAATGGCAGAAGATATAAAGATTAAAGACAAACACAGTGAATTGATTATATTTGATCTAATCATAGCAGTTTACTTGATAAAATATGCGTTATAATAATGACTTCCCCTTATTATTGGGTTCTTGGTGAACGTGGCTCTACTTCATAATTTTTGTTGCCCTTATTCATCATGATCTCTTTTGTTTTGACCCTCTCACTTATCTTAAACAATTCTCACAAATTCTAATGCAAGTAAATACAATGCTAGGGTGTTTAAATTTAATTCTATCCGAATCCAATTGATCTAATTAAATGGGTTTGATCGATTTTCATATGACATTCAAGGTCTTGCAAATTAAACCTAAACTTATTAAATGGACTAAATTTAAACAAAACTTAATTAAATATATTATATATTTTAATATATATAACATTATATATACATATTTAATATTAATGAGTTCTTATTTATATAAAAAAATAATAGTCTTGTGATCTTGGTTTGATGTTTTGTTTGTCATAAGAGAAAAATTGGTATTTAATTCTTGAATTTATATCAAATCGATAAATTAATTATTGAATAATTGAAATATACGATTTGATTCTTAAATTGAAATTGATTTTATATTTTTTGTCCTTAAATTTATTAAAAAAAAATGTATCTTTTAGTCATTAAATTTGTATTTGTTGTTCTTTGAGTTTAATTTATGAATTAAATTGTTGACCATTATAATATTTTAGGAATTAGTCCATTGATTCGATACAAATTTAGAAATTAAAAGATAAATTATTCTAATTATTGTAAGTAAACTGAAATTTGATTAATTTTATATTAATTAAAAAGAAATCACTTTTTTTTTTAAAAAAAAGGTATAGATAAAATCAATCATATGACCCCAATTTGGGTTTATTGGCCCCTTTTTTAAAGGAAGCATGAATATTTTTTTGTTTATCTGTTTTAACAAATGAAGAATAATTTTATTCGATTCGAATAAGATAACAAGAGTGATATAATTTTCAAATTATATATTTAACACAATTACAAATTTTTGGTTAAGTTGAATTATCTCCAACAAGTCTCCATTAAACCTTTTTTAATTGTATAGATAGAAGAAAATCTCATGTGAGTTGAGTTCTTAAAACTCACAAGGTTAGGATATCTTTTAAGATTCTATGAGTGTTTATAAAAGTATTTATAGATTATCTATCAAAAAAACTCTTACATCGATGAGGGAATAGAATTCACGGCCTTGTAGATTATGAGTCAACTCCTTATCAACTCGACTAATGATATTTTTTATAATTGTCCTGGTAAATTGATTTCATCAAACAAAATATTTAAATGAATTGAAACTGTGAACACCCTAAAATCATGAATGACTGTGAGCTTTGAATTAGTGTTCTAACACCACAAACTGTAACAGCACGACAGCTCACTCAATGTGAATGTAATTATTAGCCTAAACTATCCTAATTTACGTTGAGACCATATTTCATGTTTTTATTGTATAGCATACATTTTTTAGTATAATAAAATATATGGCAACGTTTACAGAAATTTGGGTGCAAGTACCTACAAACTGTTAGCTTTGAATTTGTGGTCTATAATTCAAAACATATTGTAATTTGCAACTGAAGGACAAGTCCCAGTGAGTGATGGAGAAAACTTCAGTGCTAATAACTTAATTTTCAAAAATCTAATTTATATTATTTCATTCAAATTATAGAGCTAATATATTTTAATTATCTTGTCCCTATTTTCTATTGAATATATTTAAGAGCATTATTTTTATAGTGTTTAAGAATTAAAATATGTAATCTAAATTTTCAAAGATTGAAATATCAACTTATGTGTACTAAATTAAAAAATTATTAATAATGGTTCTCTGGATCAGCAGAAAAAAGAAGAAAGCAAGAAGGCAATTAGTAACCAAAGTGGATTAAGGGGAGACAAGGGTTTGGTCAACCTATGATTTTTACGGTAGCGTGTGTAATTTAGCATGATAATCAGCTTGGTTTAAGATCCAGATCTCAACTCACACACACACAAAGAGAGAGTTTTTCTCAATTAGTTTTTTGTTTTTTGTTTTTTTTTTGGGTATTTTAAGAGTTTAATATATCAGAGAGACAAGGTTCACTGTTTGATGCATGAGCCAGTCTTCCTGGAGGCTCCTTCTCTTGTCTCCAATGTCGGTTTTTTTTATTTTATTTAATTTATTTTTTTAAAAAAATGTTATTTATTATATCTTTACANTTAATTTATTTTTTAAAAAAATGTTATTTATTATATCTTTACATTTCTAAAACAGGATTAACTTAAAGCCAAGCCAAAAGATCACAGTCTCACATATTCACAGTAAGTAAGTCTCACACTCACATTCACATCCTCATTCTTCATCTCTCACCTAACCATCTTCATCTCTTCTCTCTATCTCTCTCTTTTCTTTTCATAACTGAAATTAAGAGAAATGGGTTATGAACATCACCATCATCATCAGAAACTTCATATCAACGAAAAATCCACATTCCTGCCGATGCTCTGTTCAAGGCCATCCATCAAAGACGGCAGTGTTCCACGGTGGCGGGACCCGCCGGCGTCTCTCTCCGACGACCCTTTGTCGCCGAGAATCGGATGCATGGGTCAAGTCAAAAGGAACAACAAAATCACTGGATTTCCTTCCACCAAAAGCACCACTTCCTCCTCTTCCTTCATTATCTCCCCTGCTTTTGTCAAATACTCAAAGCTTAAAAAACTCTTCTCCGGCAAAAACTTGACCGCCGCCGCCGCCGTGAGTGGTTCTACTACTACCTGTGGAAGGAGGGTTCAAGTGAGCAATACTAGAAAGTGTAGAAATGAGAATGGTGCTTCTGTGACAGTGAGCATTGAGAATATGGATCCTCCATTGCCGGTGATCAAGAAAGTACCCAAGAAAATTGAGGAAGAAAGCCAAATCGATAGTCTTTGGAAAAGGAGGTCCAATGGGGTTGCATTGAAAAGTTTGCAGCTTCAACAGATTCATCAACCAAGGCATCGTCTTCTTCAACCCACAAGCGTTTGATCACAAAATCTTTGAGCTGGAAATCCAGGGGTGAGAAAGTTGAAAACTTTTTTTATTATTTTTATTTTTTTTAAGGGAGGGGGGAGAATTTTAGTGTAAGATAATGTAAATGATTATATAAATATTTTTTATTGGCTTCCAATTCCTTATGTGTTTGGGATCGATGGATCACCAAAACTGACCAGAAGTCCAGAAAACTTGCTCAGCATTTTTTTTTTGGGTACTTAGCATGTATCCCCATTTATCCGTTTAATCATGTTTATTAACCACGTAGACAAAGACTAATTTCGAGTCGGATAAGACTATAAAATTGACAAAAGTCTTCAACAAAATGATAAAAACTTGCCCAAATTTGAAATGAGGAAATTGCTGTGTCGTAGGAGAAGGTAGAACAGTGGGAAAATAGTTCAAGCTAGAAACAATTTTATAATTATAGATAACACCTGACGAAACATGAGAGTCTGCATTTCCACATGGTTTTAATAGCCAAATAAATCATATAAAATCTGTCAGTCTAAAGTGAATGAGGGTGGTTGA
Source organism: Chamaecrista fasciculata (assembly GCA_003254925.1). Classification (NCBI taxonomy): domain Eukaryota; kingdom Viridiplantae; phylum Streptophyta; class Magnoliopsida; order Fabales; family Fabaceae; genus Chamaecrista; species Chamaecrista fasciculata. Next base: position 273,077 of record QANZ01018265.1, read on the forward strand.
GGAAAACCAAGATTAGGATAGGGCTTAAGTCAAGAACGTCGGGCTATAGAAAAATAAGTTTTTAATGAAACGATGAAACGTCAACCACGATCAGCCATGTAACACATACCATACGTTAAAGGGAAATGGATAGGCAAGTCTTCAATAACGGCTGTACAACAAGGTCAAGGATTATTCATGTCAGATATTAGTTCTCATATTGAGGATTTTAGTCATGGGTGGCACAAGTTTAAACAAGTACGAAAGGTTGCGATGTCGACCAGTTTCAATGGCAGAGATAAAGGGCCAAATTGCTTTCCAATAATGAATATAGTAAACCAGAAAATATAATATAATAATGTGTAGTTGCAAGGTATTGTCCCTTGTAATTTCAAGTGTTTAAGCCAGAAGTTTCTGATGGTTGGAAAATAAATGGCGGAAGTCTACATGAATTTCAGTTGTTGTTAAGTCTACATGAATTTCAAGTGGGATGAAGAGTATAATAAAGCTTTCTCAGTGATTAATCCAAAACCGAGTGTTGGTTAGAATGATAAATAGTTTGGTAATTCTTAAACAAAATCTAGATTTTGTGAATATAATAATTAAAAAATTCTCCTATCATTCAAAACAAATCAAATTAATCGACAGAAAATTTTAAAATCCAACAGGGATCAGGATATAAATCCGATAGTCCGAATTTGTATCCAACATCTTTACTTACACACCTGACTACCGGTTTGAGGAAAGACTTTTCTCCACAGTTATTTACATAATATGGCATGTACATATACGGTGGTATAAAATCTATCCTGGTATTATTACATTTACCAACCATAGGTTCATTTACCAACCATAGGTTCATTGTTTCAATTTGGCCACCAATTGGGATTCACAAAGACCTATTAAACCTTTTCTTTTTTTTTTTATTATATTACACGAACGGTTTCTTTGATGTCAACTAACTAAAATTTATAACCTATAATCTGATCTATACAAATGAGTTATGTCAGACTAAGCTTCTGTGACGGATATGTAACTATTGAAAGCGTATTGTCTAAAGTGTATGTTGGTGCAGTTTAGAGAGAGAGAAAGTGTATGCCAATGAAATAATAGTGTGAAGAATCCACACTTTATCTCTGTATCTCTTTCTATCTCTCTCTAAACTGCATTAAATGCACCAACACACATTAGGGGATCTAAATCTGGAACTATCAGCTTTGTTCTTTAAAAGGAGTCCAGATCAACTTGCTAGCATCGACCTCCAGACCCCCTCTTCCAGCAGCTTTAAGATGACGATCCAAAACCTTTGGATCTGCACAAATAACATGCATTCCTTTCCTGTATTGAATCAAATCTAGGCTCTGAAGGGTGTTCAATATATCATCCGCTTTAATGGCTGTCATATCACTCAGCTCCTGCAGAAAAGTGCAGTTAGTTCAGTGGCACAGCCTGAATGATTATCAATCGATGTAACACCACTGTAACGGATAAGTTTGATTATTAGACAAGACATAACAACGCAATCAACTACCACCAAGTCAAAATCTTCATCATTATCATTTTATTTAAGGTAACTAAAACATCATTAGAATTGCCTCATTAGCCAGCCCTCTTTGTCAGGAAAGCAACACGACAATATAACAATTAGCCTAACATGAGATTTTCAACCCTTAAAACCCTTCAAACCTTTATATATCTGAGTTCCCCAGTTCAACAACTTGAGGATCCCAAATATTTAAAATCGTGCCCTTCACTATGTTCTTTAAATCTCAATGTTCCAAAAAAAAAAAAAATCCAAATGAGGCAAGGAAATAATCATTTAACCAATCAATCATTCCCAACTTCCCATCTGTTCTCTTTCCCTCTCATTTTTAGGACATATCCCAATACTTCAACAAAAGAAATGCAAAAGACACTCACCTTAATAGAAATGTTACCCTTATGCTTTTTCAAAATGTCTAAAAGAACTCTGGTCCAGTATCCTTTGTAGCTCAGCAACCCTAGGTCTGAAAGGGGTCTTTCAGGTGTGCCAACTTTGCCCTCCTTCTTGGAAAGTTCATATGCTGTGCCATATTTTATTCAGGTGATTTAGCTCATATAACTAAAATATGCAGAGGTCTAAATCCAAAAATAGATTGTGAAAGAGCTTACAGAAAGCAATTAAAAATTTGCCATAGCCTTTCCTCTGGTAGGGCGGGAGGGTGAGAATACATGCAAGATTGTAAGATTCTTCAGAATGTTTTTCCTTTATAATCAAAAGAACTTCAAATAAATAAGGCTATTCATCATGTCAAACAAGAGACAAACAACCAAAAGTAAGATAAACAGTAACGAAGATAACAAATAAGATTGCAAAAATTTTAGAGTCAAATCCATGCTTGAAGTAACAGAACCAAGGACATTAGCCAGTTTAAACTCGATAAGTTTAGCTCCTCCAGAGTGCCAGGTAAAATTAAAGGGGTGGAGAAAACTGCAATATGGCCCTTGCTTGGTTAACCCTTTAAAGGCAGTTTATAAGTAGTCTTTAACAGAGGTAATACTAGATGAGGAACATATTTTAAATAATATGCAAACTGCATGATATAAGAATTTGAAGCATCTATGCTCATGCCAAAGCGAAATGACAACAATAGGGAGATGCATTTACCTTGGAGAAATAGCCAACCAAGTGGCATCCTCGATCATCACATTCACACAAAACATAGAACAGAAACAGGTCTACATCATAATAGAGGGTCTTGTGATCAAGGAACAACTTAGCTAAATAGCAAAGATTCTGGCAATAAACCTTGTTCTTTTTACCATCAACCTGTTTACAGACACAAGATAAAAATTAAAAGCAATCACGAAATAGCAGATTGGCATATTATACATGTGGAAAGCAGAGTGCCTGAAAGCCCCACAGCAATGTTGCATTTCTGAATAGATGTAATTTCAAGGGATTCTAATCAGTAGCTAAATTTCCCCTAAACTTAATAGCATGTAGTGAGTTTGAAAATTGTCATTTTTGTAACATAAATTACAAAGAATACAAGATTATATGAGAAGAATACAAGAGACATATTTCAACATAAACATTTAGTAAATACTATATACAAGACAAACCTATAAATACAATATTATTATATGCATGTATATTGGGCTTGAAATATTGACTCAAATATCTATAATTAATTTTAAAACTAGACCCTTTAATTAGGTCCCTTGCTATTGATAGTGTCATGGATTTAAGATAAATTAAATTGATATAATCAGGCACAGAAAATGGAAATCAAGCTATCCTCCTTGTTATGCTTAGGAATTTCAGTCATGAACTTACAAAAAAGATCAAGAAACCTCGGTTGGAATGATATTAGAAGATTTTCCAAATTCAATTTTGGAATACAGGATCAAGCTCCTCAATCAACATTTAAATCATTTAAGAACCCTCTTGCGCACCCATCGAAGATATTTGTAACATAATAACTCATCTCAGACTCCATAAAAATGAATGTGATGGAAGGTGGCAAAAACAAGAACAAAACAAAAGTGAAATACAAATCTAACTTTAACCACCAAACACAAGATACTCATCAACAATACAGAGCAGGTTAAATAATTATTAGTTATACCAAAATAAAAAGGAAGAAGACATTGGAAATCAATTACCCGACAGAATATAATAAAGGTCTACCATAACTTCCAGAAGAAAAAAGGAAAGGAAAAGCAAGAACAATGTGAAAGGTGTACCTCAAACATTGACAGTGTACCACTTCTATATATCTCGTCACCAGGAGGATGCTTAAGATCACATTTCCTCTGCACAATCAAAATAACTGTCAATTAGAAGAGGCAGCAAAAAGTATTTCAGATAGTTCACCACTTCAAGTTTATAGCATAAACGGAAAATTTTCTTCATTTATGGGATAAAAAAAGTGTTTCTTATATCTCTCTCTTTTGTGTGTAGAGGAGGGGGCATTTGCAAATACAACAATACAAAATTAAGATTATGACATCAAGCAAGTTAAAGTAACGAATTCTTTAGTTTTAATAAAGCAAGATAAAAGCAGCATTTACCATACCTCAGCATTTTTTTTTTAAAAAAAAAAAAAAATTCATTCCAGAGTATAGACCTTTGACTCACACATTGGTTTTTTCACGTTGTAGCAAAATTTCTATAGAAAGGAAGTGTCTACAGAAATTCATGAAATCATGCACAGATAAAGACAATTCTCAAGAATTAATTTAGAAGATGAAAAAGTAATTGTAAAGTCACAAGCCTCAGCGAAACTTAATTCAGACATAAACAAAACAAATTCATAACAAGATAGGGTAGGATAAGGTTTAATTACGCTCCAGTTAACTTACATAACAATATAAGATAGGCAACATCAAGCAAATTAGGAAATGGCAAAAAAAAAAAAGAGACAAAATAAGGTGCACAGTGCACACTTCTCTGTAGAGGCACAGCTCACCATATGCCTCTGAAGTTGTTCTTTGCACTTCAAGAAACTGAGACAAAACTCACAAAAGTACAGCTTTGAACAGTCATTGTATTCTGGTGGGAAGGGGGAGAAGTACCATGTATCAATTTCATATCTTCCGAGTTCAATTGTAGATATATTTTTCACTTTTGTAAATTCCTCATGTTCTCGCAAGCTGGCAGCATCAAGCTCTTCATGTCCCTATATGTAGCAACATTAACAAACACACAAGATATGATATGAGGAACAAAGCTGCAGCTGGAGGCAGAAACAGTTTAACCAATCTATAAAATCTGCTGCTCTGACATTGAAGAATTATCAGCATCAAGCTCTAAGAATATGATAAACAATCAATCAAAATTACAAATTTCATTTGATTTAGAGATTCAATTACACATGAGATATAGTACTATGTTTCATGCATGCAGAAGCAAGTTCATGCGGCTTCAAACCGTCCTTTACACACAGACTAAATAGTAAGGTTTTTTCAACTGATTTTGTGATTTGTTTACTCCTAGTCCTTCTCAATTTTCATGCCCGCAACCCCAAATTCATATAACACTACTGCCATTGAATACACAAGTAGAAAGATTCGAATTTTATAAGCCTCTTTTTGTCCTTGTGCATATGACTTAGTTCTGTTTGAAAAATACACAATCGATACCTCTGCATGCGTCTCCTCAATCTTTCTCTTTTGGTGGCGTGTCATCTTCAAGCTGGTCACCTAGGAAAACACATGCAATTACCAAAAGAGTCATTCAGACACGATAAGAGTAACCCTTTTTTTTTTACCAAGAGTACCCTTTTGTTTGGTAAATAAAAGATAAGGGAAGAAAATGGAGAGATAGGAAATTAGCCAAGAAATTCGAGAGATAGGAAACTAGCAAAGTAGCAATGTATAAATTCAAAAAACATCTCTAGATTAACTTTCAGTCTACTTTTTCCATTTTCCTTTCTCTTGTTTTATTTACCAAACAGATAATACGTTTTTGAAAAAGAGAAATGGACATAATAGAGAAAGAAAGCTTCATTCATGATATATCTACAAGAGTATAAATGAAAAAATCATCTCTAGATTAACTCTCAGTTCACTTTTTCCATTTTCCTTTCTTCCGTTCCATTTACCAAACAGATAAGTAGGTCTTTGAAAAAGAGAAATGGACATAATAGATCAAGAAAGCTTCATTCATGATATCCACAAGAGTGATGCCGTAATTTTTTAGTATTTATTTTTAAGAAAATATGCAATGGAAAATGAGTAGCAACTTGGATAATGAAAAATCATTACCTTATCATCCACCTTCTCATTAAAAACACCCTCCACCGAATCAAGATCAAGTTGCTCAAGCGTCACCCATTCATCGAGCCTCCTATTGACTGCCAGAAAGAATAACACAAACAAATACACGTATGAGACTATCATACTACTGCAACTAGTTATCCTCGCAACAGCGAAAAGATGACACAGCAAGAACCGGGACAAGATGTCGACAAGAATTGCATGCTCAATGTATTAATCAATGTGCCGTTAGAAGCAGCGAATTTCAACCAATTAAAAAGGCATCACAGTCAAAAAGACCCCCCTCGGCCACGTCCTACCCAAAACCCTAATCACTGAATCATGGAAAAACCAAAGATGCTACGAATTGAATGTCTTACACTGAGTGTAATGGACGTAATACTCGAAATCATTAGAGCCTCTGCTATTAACCTTGCGCCGCTCAACGACCTTCACAGGGTGAAATTTTCCGTCCCTCCAACGGCACATGACCCGAGAACCAACCTCCAAGGAAGCTCGCCTCTTCTTTGCCACGACGATCTCCGGCGGCTTCTCCGACGCCATTTCGACAGGCTCGTCGGCCGATTGCAATGGAACCCCATCGGCGGCGGGAACTTCTTCGTTGCCGGTTGACGTAGCAGAATCGTTCTCTCTATTAGTCGGTGTCTTCAGCGAGCTCATATCTTGGTCCATGTTCTAAACAGGCCTTGAAATTTTGGGCAGTGTAATATACGTATTTGTAAACTTGTACTTGATGATTTTTTAGCAAAAAAAAAAAAAGTACTTGGTNAAAAAAAAAAAGAAACGTACTTGGTGGTTCTTTTTGGACGTTTTTGATAACAAAAAGTTTACTCAGTGGGCTAAGCATATGGGCCTGATATGAGTACTCCGCATGTCTGTGTTAGAGATTTTTATAATTTTTTGTTCGAAATGTATTTTTATACTTTTTTTTAATTTTTAAACATGTCTCCTATCTCTCTGCTAGGGTTTGTTCATGAGATCTCTCTTGCTCCTTTGAGGGGTTGTTGGTCGGCGTCCTTCATGGTGCCTCTGGCGGCGGCTTCGACTTCATCTTCGGCGGCGGCTTCAGTGGTGGCACCGACGACGACTTCGGCGACGGCTCCGGCTTAGTACCAACGGTCCCTCCTTTTCTCTTTTTTCTGTTTTTTATGTTTTCTGGTTTTGGATGGTGGTGGAACGGTAAGGGGGAGGTTTGGAGAGGCGTTTCATTCTGTGTACCATTTTGGTGACATGTTTGAAACCTCTCACTCTCTCCTTTAGTTTTCCACACCATTTAGTCCTCTTTCCACTAGGGAAGGTTTTCTATTTTCTGTTTGTTTGTTTTCTGCGTTTTGTTGGAACAAATTTCCTCCAGATCTACAGCTTTTGAAGAAGACTCTTAAAGATCCTCTCAAGTTTGATTAGAGAGTTTGGGCTTAATGATTTTTTTCTTCTTCTTTGTTGTATGTTTGGCTGAGATTTGTTTTGGTTTTTGTTTGGGTAGTTTAATTTCTTCAACCCTTGTGTGTTGTTTGGGTGAAATTTTATTACCTACAAGTTGTGTGAAGTTCGTCCTCTGCCAGCGTTCGGTGTCGGTTCTTGCTGCCATCTGGTGTGTTGTCGGGTTGGTATATCTTCATGGAGGCGCTGGTTCATGATGTTCTAGGGAGTTTAGGGTTGTGTTTTTAGGTTTATTTGTTCCCTTGGTGGACTCCCTTTTCTTTCATCCTTTATTGGATCGGACCTTGTATCTTCATCTTGATGAATGACCAAAAAAAAATATATCAAGGCAAATAGTTGTTGTTGTAATTTTTAGGAATATTATTTGTATTTTACATTATATTTTTTGTTATGACAATTTATTTAAAATATTGCCCTTCAAATTTGGTATTGATTTTAAGATATTTGGTTAAGATTTTTAGATATTTTAAATTTATGTACTCCTTCATATAATAGAGTATTTAATAATTGAATATCATATGAGTTCCTTATCAAGTATCATAAATGAAGTATGAAGTTGTAAAAAAATAAAAACTAAAGTAATTATATATATAGATGTATATTTAGGATTTTGGCTAAAATTTAAGATCTATAATATAAATACTTGTAAGTTTTAAAAGTCAATAAAAAAAATCTTAAATTTTCAATTTCTATTATTTAAAATTTTTTAGTTTTAAAAATTAATAAATAAATCTCTTCATATTTTAAATAAATTGACGGACAATTATGGACTTTTGAAAAAATGAGACTCTAAAAATGTTAAGTGATTAAAGTAAAAAAAATTGAAAAAAAATGTGTTTGTGAATTATTTTAAAAATAGACAATATATATAGTTTTGCTTAGTATATTTTACTGCTCGTGAAGTTATGGTATCAGAGCATAGGGTATCAATATTATTTTTGAAGAAATAGAGAGAACGATTAATGCTGAAGAAATCCAATGGACATATTATGCAAGTCCAAACACCTGTATATATTCTGTTGGAAATAATAGTAAGAATGCGGGATTATTCAAAGTATGGACTGAGAAAATCAAGAATAACAAGATGCATAACTCCGAGTATTCCAAGATGAGTATTTTCCAGGTAATAAAAGAATATGAGGGCCATAATTGTAAATATTGTGCCCATAATCCAAAGAAAAAACAAGATTATGAAGAACTCGAGATAGATGAAGATTTGATCTGAAAGAAGAAAAAGATAAAGCTCAGCAAATAGAATCATGGAAAAAGCAGATAGAATCATGAAAAGAAGACAAATGAGTACATGAAAATAGTGCAAGTAGTACGTGAACAGTATAAGTGCTAAATGTAAAGATAAGATAAAAGACACGTGTAATATGTAAAGAGTATGAGTGGTAAATATAAGGGACATGTGTAATATATAAATAGTATAAGTAGTACATGTAATGGACATGTGTCCAAGAGTGGTAAATAAGTATGGCCAAAAAAGTCATAAAGTAACCAAGGTCGTGTAGAAAGTATCTAGGGTTTGTAAAATAAGTGTGTAAAAGTAACTAGGGTTATATGTAATGTCTATAGAAGTGGGTGAAATTCATGATGAAAGACACACCACACTAGTTTTGTAATATTTGTTTTGTGAAATATAAGAGTATTTTCCATCACTCTCTTGTCTTACTCTCTTACTCTCAAAAACTTGCATGATAAACACCTTAAAGCATGGATAACTCAGGTATGAAAGGCTAACTTTCTTATTAAGATCAAGAGGTAGTATTATAATATTTCCTTATATTCAAATGTTCCAGCTGTGATTTTATTACAGTAATAATTACTAAGTTGAAACTATGATTATATATTATTTGTGATACATATCTAGCTACGTCTCTAGTAGGAAACGAAAGAAGGCTGTGCTAGAATAAGTTGAAAGAAGAGGGTCAAGATCATTTGATGATTTTATAAAAAACCTCAGTATGAAAGAGCCCTCGATCAAAAATTTTTACTTAGTGGGATAAGCCTACGGGCCTGATATGTCCACCGGCACGTACCAAAGATTTCTATAATCTTTTTTTTTTCAAAATTTATTTTTAAACATTCCCACCATTTTNTGACCAATATATATATAGTTTTGCTTAGTATATATTAGTGATGGTGAAGTTATAAAAAAAAATGCCTTGAGAAAAAGTAGAAGTTAAAGTTATGATTATATATTATCTGTCATATGCATATCTAGTCACGCCTCTGGTAGAAAACGAAAGAAGGTTGTACTGGAATAAATTGAAGGAAGAGGGTCAAGATCGTTTGATGATCTTATAAAAACTTCAGTATGAAAGAAGACCGTTAACCGCCTTATTTTTTTTTTGTCAAAACTAAATATATATATTGATTATCCATCTACATGACTCTACACAAAGTATTACTACACCTCTAGTTGATGCTTTCCTTTAACACTTGAATCCCTAAAATCCCAAATGTTATATGCAATTGATAGCTCCTTATACAGTTGCCCACGAACAACGTCTCTTGAATCAGAATTGCAAACAGATGAAAAGCTACTTATGGCGGCGGCACAGGTTTCTCTCTTGAATTCGAGGCTTCTTGTAATGGTACTCTCTCATCAGTAATCAGAGCAGAAAACAGCACAAATCGTTCCTCCTCAGCACAAATAATAGAATGAGGATAAAAGTGTCCACTGCGAATGAGATTAAAGGCACCGTATGTACATGCGAAAGGCTCTTAAAGATCCTATTGCTTCTAGCTCTATTAGTAGAGACCACAAATTTATAATAACATTTCTTAATTGTATGGAAAGGATATTGTACATGTAAGAATTATGAAAACATTTTTTTAAAATATGTAATTATGAACATTAAAATCATTATTATACTTGTTAAAATGAGTTATAACATGTCATCAAAAGAGTAAAATTCCATCCTGTGTTCTAAATACTTCTAATATCTATCACTTCAATAACTCCTTTTATCACTAGTGGAAATATATTTAATTAATTTTTTTACATCGTTATAAAACTCTTATTTTCATGTATGTAAAAAGTAAGTATAATTTTTCAAAAGATAAATGTATGTAATTAAAGATATATTTAAAAAATATATTGAAATATTTTTAAGATTATTGAAGTTGAATTAAATACAATAATAAAATATTTATGAGAATATTATAAAATAATTTCAAAAATATTATAACTTATCCAAATAAAATTTTTAGTACTTCTGAAAATAATATTTTTATGAATCACATCTCTCTCGAAATTAAAATAAAATAAAAAAATTTTATGTACCAATGCATATGGAGATTACAGATTNAGCGAAGTTAGTCATAATTTTCTCGTTTTAAGTCTAAATGTGACACGTTTAAAACTATGTGCTAACCTATAAAGCATTGACACTTCATTTTGAGAGCGTGTCGTCATGTCGTATGGGTGTCCGCTGTGTCGAACACGTGACATATTCATAAGTTTCAAAATATAAAATCAATTTTTTGTAACTTTAACATAATAAATAATAGAAAATAATAACACATATGACATATATTATGAATAAATATTGTAATTTTTAAAGTTTTCATCAAAATTAATAAAATTTTAATTTGTTATATATATAATTGTATGCCATGCCGTGTCACATAATTTTAAGAATTTTACGAGTTGTTGTGTCCGTATTCGTGTTAGTATCCGAGCTTTATAGGTGCTAACTCTCAATATCTTTCTCTTTCAATTGAAATCGTTAGCAAATAAGGTCAAATCACGTATCGGAAGTAAGTTTGGGATCAATTTGAAAAATTATAGAAACATGTAGGACCAATCTAAAACAAATAAACATAAGGGACCCATTTAAAATTTATCTCATACATAAGGGACCAATTTGAGGTTTTGACAAAATAAAATAAAATAAAAGTTACGAAGCAAGTATATAAATTATTGAAATTAAAGTAGAAACTAGAAAGTAGACTGGTTTAGAAGGGGCCAGAACTAAAATCACAGAGCCCATACGGCTGAAAGAAAACGTGATTTGCTTCAGAGCTTCAGCTATGGTATGCTAGCGAGCGCTTCATTGAATTGAGTTCTTGAACTTTTAAACAGAGAAACAGATAATCATCATCATGGATGTAATTGAGTTATGGGCGATCTTTGGGCCTGGTTTCGCCGGCGCCGTCTTTGGCGCTGGTTGGTGGATCTGGGTTGACGCCGTCGTCTGCAGCTCCGTCAAGGTTTCCTTCCTCCACTACCTTCCGGGTTCGTCCTCCCTCTCTCTATATTATTATTATTATGGTGTATCTCCTTTTTTTTTTATGGTTGTGGACAGTATTTCTTCTAGTTAGGGTTTCAATTATGCAACTGATTGTTTTTTTTTTTTTGGTGAACGTTATGCAACTGATTGTTGTTTCCCTTTCCTTGTATGTTTCCTCTCTAAAGGAATTTTCGCCTCTTTGGCGGCTCTGATGTTCAATTGCGTTAGGAAAGAAGACATTGATTACTCTCCCTACGATGAAGGAGAGTGGAGGTATGTGATTTTTGTAGTGCGATCATCTGTCCTCCTCTTTGATTAGTTGCTTTTTGTAGTTTTCCGCTCTACGATCGAACTTTCCCTTGGTTCAACTGAACGAGTGAAATCTCGAATTTTTTTTATTTATAGTTTTATTACCAGTGAGTTTCTGCCACTTTTACACGACTATATTGATAATTCTGGTATATGGTGGGTTTTTTTATTTTTAAAAAAGAATGTTTGTTTTAAGCTAGCTAAGCGCAAAAAGCTTTTAATCAATCTATTGGGAGCGTCAAGAGGGATTTTAGTGATATCTTGAAACTGGTGATGGGTTTCTAAGTGTCTACATCCTTAATTAAGTGATTTTGGTGATCTAGTCTGAAATAAATATTGTTAAAGAAGTCTGCACTGTTGATTGATTATGCGTGTGAGATTGTTATTGAGTGTTTCATTCCTATTTTTTTTTGAAGAGGATGAAAGTTAGGAAGACCTAGGCAGGCTTTCTTTAGCCGGTGTTTGGCTAGCTGTTAAGTGATATTTAAGATAATAGAGAAAGTTAGCTACAGGCTAATAAAGATTACAAAGAGAAGAGGGATAATCCAGTTGCCCACCTTGAATTAACAAGCAAAAGAAGAAAATCAAAACAAAGAATAAATCCATATGTTGTTTACCATATGTTGTTTACATAGTTTCGTTCACGATTGAAGCAGAGAAATAAAGTGAACATGTAGTATATCAATACTACGCAACCCCCCCGCCCCTCTTGGCGAATTAACAGCTTTCTAACCCATAGGCTGAGGTCTAAAAATCAGTGGTATGCCATGATTGAATAAGTGATTGAAGCAATAGATTAGGAATGCTATTTTTTTCTTGATTTATATTTCTTGAGAATTCTTTTCCATGTGCATAGGTGTGCCAACTAACAAATCATAGGGACAAATGACGCTTCTGGCCTTTAAAAGATTAATGTATTATTAATTTATTATTTTGTGCTTTTATTGACTCTAGGCTTACCATTTAGTAGAACCTAAATAGTAAATACGCTTCAAAAGTTACTAGGTCAGAGTGTCCTCAGAGTCACAAGTGTCAACTGGTGATACAAGGAGTTATTATTATGTTACTACTAACTTAGCACATGCCAGAAGATAACATAAAGAATTAGGTGCCAGTGTCTTATTAGTTATCCTTTGTCGCTCTGACTGACAGGGATTTAGTTGATTAGAAATTATCAACTTAAGTAATTGATTAATCATGGTGACTAGTTTCATTTATCTACCTTTTATCGTCCATATTGATTTTGCCTTACATATTGATAGTGTTCCTGTTTTCTTCCAATAACTATGTTTTAAGCATATAGTGTTGGTTTTTTCTTCTTCTTTTTAAGAAAAGTGTTTCTTCGAGATACTTAAATTACGGTTGAAGTTGCAAATTATAAAACCCCAAAGGTTGGTTGATAAATTTTCCAGTTTTAGACCAACGTAAACTTTTAATCCATCAATCCATAAGCATGTGATTGTGTTACAATAAGGGGAAAATGAAATCACATCTATGATGATGTGTCTTGGATTCTCTTAACCAGACTGCAGTTTGTAACAGCACCTGAATATCCTATTTCCATTAGCTTAAGCAATGACATGCTGATATTTGTCAAATTTGCTCTGGTGATCTCTTTCTCGCTAGGGCCTGAACTGAGGTCTGTGTGATCATACTCAAAGAGAAATGGGAAACAGATCATTGACAAGCACTAAGCTCAGCTCTTTCGTGCTACATCCTAAAATAATATTTAGGTTTGATTGATAATTTGCTTCTGAAAACATACATGATGCGTTTTTTTAGTGTGTTCCATTGTAGTAATCAATAGATATTGGACTTGCTTTCTATCCATATTGCATTATTTGTTGTCTAGTTCGGAAATGACAAAAGTATAATTGAATGCCTTTTAGCTCTTCGTTTGTCTTGACTCTTGAGGATTAGTTTTAATTATTTCCTCTTTTAACAGACTGAAGCTGTGGCTCTTCTTTGCATACGTTGTATCCTTTGTTTCTTTAGCTGCATCAGTGGGTCTACTTATACAAGATTCAATTGATAAATCTGCTCCTTCAGTGTGGACGGGAGCAGCAGGTGTTTTGCAGTGTGTGCTTGTCTTAGTCAGGTAATTGATGTTTTAAGCATTTGGTGATTATTTTAAAATGATCACTTACACATCGCCTTGCCCTTCCCTTATGAGTGCAAATTTTTAAATGAGCTTATTGTTGTCCTAGATGCTCTTTTACCCTTTACTTTTTTGGTTCCTTGGTTTAATTAAATTTTAAAGATCTTTCTGTTTTGAAAATAATCAAAAAAGAAAACGGTTAGAAAGCATTCTAGGAAGTTAACCTGTGGAAAGTTATTCAGGAAAGATTTTATTAAGGCAAGCACGATTTCAAATTGCATTAACATTTAAAATATGTGTGCATTTGTTTACTTAAGGTTATAGTCACATAATATATTACTGACAATTTCTGACTGATATTAAGGAAATAAAAAGAAACAAAAGTCATTGTAGAGTTTGAAACAACCAAATAAACCATCTCACCTTTTCTTCATTGTTTGCTTCCACTCTGATTCAAACTATTAATTACAGTGGGCTGATTTATTGGACTTCTCATCCCGAGTAAGGCGAACCACAAACTATTATTTGGAGCTTCATTATTGTAGATGTTCATCAAGCAGCATCTTCTTAAGTGGTGGGAAAATACACGGTCTCATGTATATCAGTAAATGTAAATTGTGCTCGTAGTTTGACTGCATCGAAGTATATTATTTATTTCACTTACTACACATGGTTGATCTAGTTTCCTTTTTGTTTTCACATTTAATTTAATAAGGTAGATCCAGATTTGTTGTCCAACCAATTCCTATCGCTTGGTGTTGGTAAGGCGAGATACTTCTTTCTTTCTTTCTTTCTTTTTTTTCCATTTTGTTTGAAACCCAGGGAACTCTCGAGGTTTTATTCTCTAATTCAATCGTATTGTTTGGGGAAAATGTTCTCCTTTTTACTGTTTGGGCCATAATTATGGAGTGGCTCGTAAGTTTGACAGATACAATAGATAGTGAAAAGCTACCTTAAGTCCTTAACTACAACAATGCTTCCACTGATTTCCAATATACATTTTATGTCCAGCGTTAATATATGATTGTGAAATTAAAGGCTCGAAATTGACAGAAGCATAAACTAATCAAAAGCTATTTTATTTTTTTAAAAAAATCCTAGGCCACATATTGTTCACATTGGTCTCAAAATTATGGGCTAGATTTAAATGGGTTATACATATTTGATTTGTTTCAGATTAATTTTATTTTTTATTTCTGATCTCAAATTATTGAATGTGGTCATATTTCTTCTTTCAAGTTGAATACAAAAAGTTTAGAATTACAAGTTACTTTTTACGAATTTTTTCTTTATCTAATTGAGAGTTTGAGACTATTAGTAATTGAAGTCAAATTGAATCTCAAAGTTGGGCCATTTGTTACTTCCAGCGTTAAATTGTTTATATTTATTTCTTTTTAAGGTTATATAATATATATGATGAGTTCAGAATTGTGTTATCTTTAAGAGTTCTTTCTATGCTAGCTAATGTGTCAGCAAACGTGGTCAAAACGCCTCTTAGAAATATAAAATATCAATCTTTCATAATTTTTTACTTTTAGTTGGATATTTTACATTTTGAGGCATAATTTTATCTTATTTGTCGAGTTCCTTAACTAGTCATAGAGAAAAGTCCTCAAGAGTAATATAGTTTCGAATTTATCACATTCACACTTAAAATAAAAGAGATATGTTAACTTTACTTGTTTTACAGTGAAACATACGACTCACTTTCGGGATTTAATTTGACATTTTTTGTAGATAGCTCTAACTAAATAGAGATAAAACATGTCAAAAAAGTAACTTGTAGTTCTTAATTTATCACATTCAATTTTGAAACGAAAGAGATATAATCATATTTAGTAGTTTGATATCACAAATGGAAAATTATAAAAACATGTAAAACCAATTTGAAACAAATAGAACATTATCAATTTAAAATCTATCTCATACTTTTTAGACCAATGTGAATATTTGGTAAAAATTCGGTAGAGAAAACTTATTATTTGGGCTAAGAATTTACATTGAGTCAATTAATCAAATATTAAATTATTACAATAGTTACGATTTGATCCTTGAAAAAAATAAAAATTCAAAACAAATTCAGATATCAAAAAGTATTAATTTGGTACAAATTTAGGGACTAAAAAGTACAAAAGTAATTCAAATTCAAGGACCAAATCGTCATTAAGGACCAAATAGTTGACAATTGAAATATATTAGAGACCAAATCGTGTATTTCAATTATTCAGGGACCGATTAGTTGACACAGAATAGATTCAAGGACCAAATAGTATATTTGTTTTTTCAAATCCTATATAAAAGTATAGTCTATACCTCATAATTTTCGGACTATTTTTTTTATCCGCGTATCTTTAAAAATTTATAACTTGTCAAAACTTAAAATTTTAAATACATTAGATATTATTATGTAACTGATATTATCGTGAATATGAGATGGAATTTAGATACTTTTTTCTTTTTGGTCCTAAACTCACTTTTGAGTTCAATTTGATCTTATTTGCTGACGTTCTCAACTAGATAGAAAAAGAACTCATTAAAAGCAACTCGTAGCTTTGAATTCATCGCATTTAGACTTGAAAGTAAGAGAGATATGATCAACTTTGCTTGTTTAACTGTGACATAAGTGACTTGCTTTCAAGATTCAATTTAACCTCATTTGTTAACAGTCCCAACTAAATAAAGGAAATACTCGTCTAAAGCAACATGTAATTTTATACTCGTTACTTTTTGAACTTGAAACGAAAGTAACACTATCAAAACAAGCTTAAGCCGGTAGGTCGACCTGCCCTTCCTGTTAAATAAGCAGACTTGGGTAAAATTAAAATAGGCTCGTTTAAATGCATACATAAACGGGTTGACCGTTTAGCATGCGGACTAGTGTGTATAGGGTGAGCGACCCATGGGTCGGCTTGCATAATTTTTATCATTTTAAAATTTTTTAATGGTACTTTTTATGTATTTCATATATACTTTTTATTTGAGGGTGAGTCATGGCGCAACGGTAAAGTTACTATTTGGTGACTAAAAGATCACAGGTTCAAATCCTGAAATCAACCTCTCTGCAAAGCAGGGGTAAAATTGCGTATATCTTGACCTTTCCTAGACCCCACCTAGTAGGAGCCTCGTGCACTAGAGCGCCCTTTAATATATTTTTATTTTTTTTAATTATACTTTTAAAAAAAGTCTATTTTTGCAATAAATTATAGTTTTACATATGTTTTCTTTTATTATAAAACTAAATAATTAAATAATTATAATTAATATAAAAATAAAGTATTACCAATAATTTATCATTTTTATTGTATTTTCTATTATAATAATATTATTATTTTATAAATTTTAATTTTAAAAGAATTCCTAAAAAAGTGTTGACTCGTAACCAGGCTCGATTAACCCGCGAGCCCTCACGAAGAGATTTGGACTTACGAAAAATGGCTTATTTATAAACAAGTCGATCTGCCCAACCATTTAACTGCCACCCAAAGTGAGTTTAGATGGATTGACCTCTTTTAACGGTGCTAAGCAAAAAAAAATATATATAATCACATTTAATAGTTTAGGACTAAAATGAAATTAAATGACACTATTTTAGACTAATATATATTTTAAAATATTTAAAACTAAAATAAATTTAAGAATATATATTAAAGATCAATTTCAACATTTAATCAAATTCAAATTACTTATTAAATATTCCATAAAAAATTGCTTATTAAATATGATTAGATTACATGTGGTAAAGGCATGACACATTGAAATTTGCAATACTCTGTATCGTTTCAATTTTTGTGTGGGTGCCCGAAGGATAATTCTCGTTCTTGGACAAAAGTTTATAAATTTATTTGAATAAATATCTATAATCAAATGTATTCATTATTTTTATTTGGTCTAATTAAAAAGGCTACTCTGGGGTTCCGACACCTCCTTCCTGCGACTTTGGTCCTCCCAGGTTGCCACTTAGGCCACAACCCACAACTCTTCTTTTTGTCTCTTTCTTCTACATTCTTTAGTTTTTCACTTTTTTGGGCTTTTGGTTTTCTTCTCTCTTCTTCAAGAGGAGTGAGAAATTTGAAATTTTCTTTTCTCTAGATGATTTTTATTTTTTGTCGTCCCTCAATATTGAAATGTTTCTTTTATAAAAGAGTAGAATTTTTTGTAATTTAACTAAGGCTAGAAACTCCTTAATTATTTTTTAATCTAGAACACTCCTCCATTCTGAAGCACTCCTAAGAGAACATGATGTTATAAAAAAAAAGAGATAAAATGAAAGAACACAAAAGATCACATTTTCTTCCATGCGACCTGAGGAGTTGATTATAAGGGCGACGAGGAGCACTGGAAGAAAATGAAGAGGGATCAAACCCCAAAAAATTGCAGAGATCATGAATAACCAATATCAACAAGATATAAAATTAAGAGTGACTTTCAATTCTTTTCCCCCGTAAAGCTAACCAAAAAACATCATAAAACTTTTATCCCGTCGAATCAAACCCTCTTGAAAGAAAAGGATCAAAATACCTAAAAGATGCAATTTCCCCGCACCTTGCAGACAATATAGCCCCTACCCTACCACCTAGCCAACCAACCCTATTACTTTTAACGAAAAAAGGAAGCACAAAAAAATCCCGTTAAGCAGGCAGGATAAAGGCACCTGTAACTTATTGCAATATTTGCAAAATGCAGGGTTCCAATAAAAACCCATCCTCTCCTATCAGCCTTCTTTTAAAACGAAAAAAGAAGAATGTAACTTGCCATCTGCCATCAAAAATTGAAACTTGAATCCAAACATTGCATCAAGCTTGAGATCCAGAGTCAGAGGAGCTCAATTCAGCAGAAGCTCCACGCAAGTTAGTTGCATAAGATTCCATTAACTTGGACAGCTTTGGCTGAATGCCTCGTAGTTTGAATGTGGTGGGCTCCAATTTCATGCACTGGAAAATAAATGTCAATATAAGAGTAAGCAAACCAATATTGACCAAAACTAAAAAAATTACTACAGTGAATTCTTGGCAAAAAATTGATAACCAAAACTATATTCCGCTAAGTCAGTGTTCTGTCCTGGCAAGTCAAGCAAGTAATTTTGCAGGGAAATTAACCTTTTGTTTTTCCTAGGACAAGTCATCAAGAATAGGCTGAAAACATTTCTTTTTGTATAACATGGTTATCTAAATTCTAAATGCACAAGACAACTTAGAAATTCCAATTTCAGATGAGCTCAATAAATTAGAAAACTTAAGCAGTGCAAGTGCTGCTTACCTCCTGATAGAAGGCATTGATCTCCTCTTCTGTGAGGCCTTCATCCTCACCAGAATTTTCCTCCCAGCCAAGAGAGCGAAGAAAAGCAGCCTCTTCCTCATCAGGATATATTGTCACATTGGAATTTGTATCTTTCTCTTCACTATTGGGAAGTCTGTGAACCTTTTCACATTCTCCGCCATTGCTGACATCAGCACCATTTTCAAGAGCTTGAGGACTTGAAGGAGGACTAACTACTTCCCTAGATGCTCCATCAGATTTCTCCATGATGGGAGATGAAACAAAGGTAGCAGAATCAGGAACAACTGACGAGGAATTCACAAGTGTTTTCTTCTTAAGGAGATTGAAGAAGTCATTCCTGCTCTGCACTTGAGACAAGGAGGATTTCTTTTCCAAAGCAGAACCTAATTTTAGCTCCAATGAAGCTGGTTTTCGTTCTGTGGGAGATTTTACATTATTGAGGTTCCTCAAAGGTGCAGAAGCAGTTGCTGAAGCAACAGCAAGTTGATTTCCAGATCTGCTGTTTGAAAAATTAGCTTGGCTTGAAGCATCCTTGGAGGTAGGAGAAACACCATTTTCCCACACAACTGATTTAAGATCAGTAAACTTTCCGGATGTCTTTGGAGCATCAGTTTTGGCATTTACACTGCGAACAGATTGATTGGCAATGTGCAATGAGGGATGCTGTGGTCCACTCTTGGCAGCTACATTCATCTCAGCATTTCTAGCAGCTGTTTTGGGCTTTGATTTCTCAGAAGAACTAAGAACCTGACAAGGAAACAATAATAAAATACCAAGGTTCTGAGAACATTGGAGATATGCTAAAAACTTCTAAAAAAAAGTGTTCAATTTGATATCATCTAAAATTTTGATCAAACTGAAACGGTGCCTCAATTCACAATCAAAACTAGTACAAGTATTAAAAAAGGAGAGGGGGGGGGGACCTCACATAATATTATAATACATATGCAGTTATGCACACCTACAAACCAGTTAACAGAACTACATTATCTTGCCCTAAAAATGTTGAAATATATTTTGCTCAAAAAAAGAGATCAATTCTGAATATCAACTCATTTCACTAAGTTATAGACCACAAACCATCATATAATCCTACGGGTGGTACAGGAAATATGCAAGCAGTTATTGTACTAGTCATTTATCAGAGGCAGCAAGAATGTGAATATGGTACTAGAGGCAACTGTAAGTAATTTTAATAAGAAATAAGTATTAAAATAATTAAAGAGAAAAGAGACCCAAGTTAGTCAGTACACTAGCACCTTAATGCAGATATAACTATCTGTCCAAAAAAAAACCCTGTCCTGCCACTTAATGAAGTCTCTGTAATTAGTACTAAATGATGACAATAATATAATATTATAATGCCCACCAACTGGAAAAAAAAATGTTAAATTACATTTCATTTAGTGTTTTACATGAAATGGGCAAATCAATCAAGTTATGATTTACTATAGAAAGGTAACCTACGGGTCTCAATCCTCTCATATGTGATGTTCAAATGCCTACACTAGAACGGTCACACTAATCCTGGCCAGTGACAACAATAAGCCATCTAAAATTACTAGCGATCTGCTTCACCAGTAAGCTTTATAAAGAAAAGGGTTAGGTGGGAAATGAAATATACTTAATAGAGGGCAACAAAAATAACGCTTAAAATAATGTTTCCAAAAAATACCTTTGCATTTTCTATGGATAGAAATGTGTGTCCTTCTAAACAGGGGAATGTATATAATATATATATATATATATATTGTAATTTTCAATATTAGACAAGAAATAAAAAGACCATTGAAGATTCAAAAATTACAATATCTATTAATGACATGTGCCATATGTGTCAATTTTTCTATTTTTTGCTGCTTCAAAGTCATGAAAACATGATTTTAAATTCTGACACTCATGAATGTGTCATATCGTGTCAAATCTGATACGACAACACAACCTCAAAATAAGTGTCCATGCTTTCTTTGAACTTACAAGGATCGTAAGAATGCAAGTACATTATTTTGTAGTGAGAACTCTTTCATGAGCACATTATCATTTTCATTACATATTAAGTGCATAGCACCAGACAAACTTGCAACAAAAACACAATACAGTATACTCAAGCAGTGAAGAGTATACAGTTCATAGAACTGACAATTGGGCGGCACTAGCAGTCTAGAACAACCACAAGAGCAAGGATACCAATAACGATAACTAAATCTCAGAGTACCTATGTAGATCCTCCCCTCCCCCCACCCCAAAAAATTGTATACACTACTAAATCCATGAAATTTATAAGGAAAATCAATATGATAAATATAAAGTTCAGGACACTATAATAAATGAAACCAAATTAGGACAAATCTGAATCTGATACAGAAGAAAAGCTGCAATGTTAAATCTATAAGACAATATTTCACAAGAAATTTTTCATACCGAAGCTTTAGGCAATGAAGGTGTTACTGGAATCAACTGTCTTGACTGCTTGATAGCCAGTTCCTCAAGCCTTTGGGCATTGATCGACACCTAAAAGTGAATTACACCTTATTAAATGTCACAAAATATGAATAAAAGCATTATAAATACAAAAGGAAGAAAAAGCTAGTGAAAAAGCAATTATCCAGACTACCTGGGGAGTACTACGAGCACGGGATGGAGTCTGTGCCAATGCTTCAGCCATATTAAGACCAGCTGTTGCGCTAGGAGCTGCAGACCCAGAATTTGTGGTACCAGTTTGTTGCGCTGTTAGAGATCCAATACCGCTTCCTATTATGGTAGGCACTTCAGCAAGTGCAGATGTCCATCCCTCCCCACCAATCAACCCCGTACTACCAACAGGTAGACTTTGACTAGCAGTAGCACCCAAACCAGGGGATGAAACTCTACCTATTTCAGCAATTCCCTGCTTGTCTTCAGTTCCAAGTGATGGAAAATCCTTTTCAAATACAGCTTTCTGAATGCTACTACCAATACCAGCCCCAGAAAGCATGCCATTGACATGATTCTGGTTGCCATTGCCAGAAGATTTTGCATCCACGGCAACTCTTCGGGGCAAAAGCTCACTATGCTTCCTAGAAACCATTGAATGAGAGCGCCGCAATGTATCCCTCTCAGTCCTTCCAGGGAATATGTTGGCCAACGGATCCAGACCGTCACGATCCCAGTGATCTCCAAAACTTGATCTCTCTTTCTCTCTATCACGGTCCTTGTCATGGTGACTCCTACTAAAATTACTGTAGGCATGCTTCGCAGAACCATTGACAGAACTCCTCCGAGAATTCGATGACGATGTTCGTTCGAAAAACACAGAACGAGGGCTATCAAAATCGCTATTGCTCTTAGAAGATCTACTTTTTGCGTGATGGGCCACAGAAGGAACATCTAGACAACAATTATGAGACCGTTACGATCTAATTTTAATAGATAAGAAACCCTAACAACTTCAGTCTAGACAACAATTATGAGACCGTTACGATCTAATTTTAATAGATAAGGAACCCTAAAAAGAATAAAATACTAGCCTAAACCTAAAGGCACAAGCATGTTAAATAATTCAGAATTTAAAAAGCGCCTAAAACTGAAGGCATAAGTATGTTAAATAATTCTGAATTTAAAAAGCACCAAAAACTAAAGGCTTAGTATGTTAAATAATTCTGAATTTAAAAAGCACCTGTGTTAGTAGATGAAGACACAAAATGGTGGGCTGAACTGCCAGCCCCAGCAACACTTCCAGCACTTCTCAACCATTCTGGAACTAATGCGGGTTCACTTCTTTCCATAACGAACACTGAACATGATCAGAATTATCACAGAAGGCACTGCACCTATTTGCCCACCTCCGCCCTTTGAACAAAACAATTGTACTTCTATACAAAACCAATTCTAAATCTTAACACTTCATATTTCTCTTATATGCCAAATTGCCAATCAAGAATAACCGACCTAATTACAAAACTGTTTCAAGAAAAGTAGATATATTGGCAATTATGTACCACCAGTAGCTGATTAAAAGAAGCTAATATTCAGAGAGACCAAGCCCGAAGAAACAAGCGAGGGGGATTGCCTTCTATGCAAAAACATAAGCGCCACCTTCCTTCACAGCAAAACCACTGGTTACTCGACCAAATCAATACAGATTCAAGCCCACAAC
Organism: Chamaecrista fasciculata; assembly: GCA_003254925.1. NCBI lineage: Eukaryota > Viridiplantae > Streptophyta > Magnoliopsida > Fabales > Fabaceae > Chamaecrista > Chamaecrista fasciculata. The sequence continues at coordinate 296,319 of QANZ01018265.1, forward strand.
AGCTCCCCAGAAAAATGCACGGGTGTGTATATGAACTGAATGGGTCCCTGAACAAACCACAATATATTGCGTCCTATTCTTCAATCAAAGCATATATTGTCACGATTGTGAAGACAGAGAAGAGTTTCCTGTCTTGAAATTCAAGACAATGTTGTGAAGAATAACTTCTCTACGCCTCCATCTTTAGAGAAAGATGGATTCGCAGACGGCTAAAAGACATTCAAAGACACCTCATCTGATGAGGGAAACACCAAAAGCACAGCTATGGCGACAATGGAATAAGTCCAATATTATCAAGATGCCCAAAACAACATCAAACGGTTCAACCCTTGAGAGAAGAATCACCGATAGAATAACCCCAAAAAGATATGAACGTGGCGAATAAGGAAAACTTCCAAGAGCAGGGGGAGCTAGGGTTAAAGAGCAGAAAATAATAAAATAGGAACAAAATAGAAAATCAGAAAGAACCCAGAGAGGAACTAACCCTAGACGCAGTGATTGAAGATACGGAAAGATAACCGTCTAAATGGCCGTATGAAAGAATGCGTTATTCAGAGAGAAAAAGGAGAGTTTACGAAGTGGGAAGAGAGGAAGAGACCAAAAATCCAGAATGGGGTTAGAAAGTGTGAATATGGAAATAGGGTTTTGTTATGTGGGCAGTGCTGCTACGATGGAGGCGAATGCGATAGAAGCTAATTTCTGTTAGTTTGGGATACTGAGAAATCAGAATGAGAATGAAACGTATGAAGAAGAACCTCTTCTCTTAATAAATCAACCTTATTTTTATGTTTAATTTTTGTGATCTTTCGTCTCTGGGCCTCCCAAATTGCAAAATCCTCCCATAAAACTTAAAACCTCTTTTTTTTTTATGTATATATTTTTTTAGGGTAAAATAGACTAATAGTAAGTTAGGAACCCTATAAATTATAAAACCAATTTGTTCAAACCTGGACCATCTTTTCATTTAGAAAAAAAAAAAGGTTAATTTTTTATTTATTTTTCAATTTCGTGTACTGTCCCTTATCTGAAGTAGTGAAGCCCTAAAATGTCGATGTCTTGACCGTAAGAGATAGAATGGTGTCTTGGTTTCGCCTAATAGACGTGGTATACTGAAAACGGTGATTTTTTTAAATTATGATTTTAAAACATATTATTTTTATCATATATTCAAATAATAAAAAATAAATATAAAAAGCTATTTAACATTTTATTAACTTTATATTCAGTTAAATTAAACGTTTGATCCTTATAATTTCATCATTTATAATATAGTTCTTATATATATTCTTCGAAAGAATATAGTTCTTATATTTTAGTTATATGTAATTTAGTTTTATAGTTTCAAAATGAAAGTAATTCAATCTTATCACTTTCACTACCATTATAAACTGTTATTATTGAAATAATGTGATAATAAAAAAATATTAAAAATACACCTAACACTTAAATTGTTTAAAAAGAAACCATATATGATATTATAAAATTAGAAAAATAAAACTTATAAAATAAACAAAGTTTTTTTCAATCTTTTTTTGTCAATAACCATTCATGTTGGTGAGTTTATTCCCAGTTTTTGGGCATGTTCTGTTTCTGGCTTTTTAAGTTTATCTACTAGGTTCCAAATTAAAGATGAGAAAGGGAAGATAGAGATGGGAAAATAAGTTTATTTTATTTATTTTTACATATGTGGTTTTCTTTTTCAAATGATTAAAGTGTCGTTTATAATTTTTTTAATATTTTTTATTGTCACATCATTCAAATACTAACAATATTAATTACAACAAAACTTTTTTTTTCTCAAAATACAAAGGATTTAAAGCTAGAAAAAAATTGTTAAAAGATAATAAGATATCAAGCAGGTTAAATAATACACAGTTAATCTGAGTATATGCTCCAACAAAGGGGTGAGAGGATAGTTACTAAGCTTTAAACTAGTCTTAAGGTGTCAACATCTTAAACTATCCACGATAAAGTAGAAAAATTGACTTGTCCAAAACGAAAAACACAAAACAACTCAACCTAAAATATAACTAAGAAGAATATATTCCATTTTTACCTCAGTCTTCGATCAAACTTTGAAATGATTTTCACGAAATTTTTTCATTTGTTGTAGATTTGGAGGATAAATTGTTCAAACAATCTAGAGAAAGAAAAAACCTTCTTTAGAGGAAGTAAGACAAAAAGGAGTAGAAAATCAAAGGAAATGAACTAAGGTTATCAAACATGTGACTAAAGAAGTTAGGACACTAGTTAAAAATCCTTAAACAAAATTATTTCTTATCATTTCATATTCCCTACAAAGACAAATAAGAGAGAAAAGCAAAAGCATTGTTGCTACTCTAATCAGAACCATCGCTATTGTCAGAGTAGTCGAAGATATCATGGAGCTGACACCCAACAACCCCTCAAAGAAGCTTGTATCTTTAAGAGAAAATCCTTGCAAAATATGTGTCTGCCTAAGGTAAATTTATAGTGAATTGGTGTTATCAACTCGAAAAAGTGTATTAGGGAATTGAATTACTAACAATTTGAAACTATAAAAAATAGATTACATACAACTAAAATAAATGAACCAAATTATTAATTTGATGACACTATATGGACTAAATGTTTTATTTGATTGTTTTTTTCTTAAATTGATATAAAAAGAATATATTAAAAAAAATTGTTCACCTTCTTTTCACCAATCTTTATATATATATATATATATATATTATTTAAAACATTCATATAATTTTACTAGAGAAAAAAATCACAATCCGATCTTATTCCTACTCTTTGGAATTTTCAGACTCAAATATATGTTATATATTGAATTATATACAATTATTGTGACTCTTTAGTAAATTAAAAATAATTTTATTTATATGATGTTTTATAATAAGATATGTATGGGGAGAGATGAGTAGCTTTTACTGCTCAATTTTCAACTCTTGGATTGAAGTTTAACATCTCATGATTCATATAAAATCATAGTTATTAAAACCGGACCGGACCGGCCGGTCCGAGTAGTTTTAATAACCGGCCAGGCAGAGAACCGGAGCGAACCGGCGAAACCGACCTGAACCGGTCCTGGTTTATTATTATTTTTTGGCCTTTTTTTATAATTATGGGTCAAATATTAGAGAATGTTGATTATGAACCAAAATTTGATAGAGAAAGTGATCATAAAATGTCACTTGATGATATTATATTGTTGAACATTGTGAAAATTGATTATCTCTATATTAATTCATGTTAATTTATGAAAATTGTATTAATATATTAATGTTATAATTGTATTTTGTAACCTAATTATGAATATTTGAATTAAAATTTTATCATATATAGGTTTTTTTATTNAAAAAAGTCAAAGTTCCAGGCCAAAAACAAAAGTCAATGTTTGGTTTAATACTTCGAATTATAGTATGCATTTTCTTATTAGAAAGAATATTTTAATTTTAAACTAGTTTTTTTCTTTTGGGATAACAAAAACAAGGCCTAAATATAGACTCCCATGACATCCCGTCACTTGACTATTTACAAAGTCTAAATATGGATATCGATTATCGATGTCAATGTTGGCTCAAATTTATTTCCAAATTTGTGTATCAAAAAAAATATCCAAATTTAAATATCATAATATTTTATCTATATACTACCCCTAACGTCACTTGCGCTCCATCTCCATTACATTGAAGCTTCCAAAAGTTTAGCATGGAGTTATAAACTCGTGTTATGCATGATATATATTACTAACACTTTATAAACTTAAAGTACATTTATACATGATACACGTGATCCTATCAATTATACGATACCCATTTAATTTTGTTAATTAGTAATATTTCCCCTTATAAAATTGGAAATACAAGATAGACAGGTGTTAACAAAACACTGATATCTAGCTACATTTTCTGCCTACATATTTTTTTAAAAAAAAAATTATATGACTTTAAGTAAACAAATAAAGAAATGTGTATTTTATCTCATTGCAATAACAATTATATTAAATATATAATGTTTTAGAAGTCAGTGGATCATGTTTACCAAAATGAATACCAATATACAACTAATGTAAAAATCAAATTGATGATTGAATTGATTATATTAATTATCGAATCAGATTAGTGCAATTAATTTAATTGAAAGTTGCATTGAATGAAAATATAAATATATAAGATAAGATATCAATCATTTTAACATCAAATAAATATATTTTACCTTACGAATTTATCATGCAAGACATATTATTTTAATTAAAAGGTAACAATGACAATAATATATATTTGACAATTATAGTAAATCATAAACATAGATACAGTAAATGAGGTTTGACTTACTTTGTCACTTTCCGCCCATGACAATTACATGGTTTGAGTTCGATTCACGTGCTCATTTGCTGAATTATTCGTAAGTACATTTGTAAGTGCTCTTTGAGTCCGGAGATCTGCTCTGACCCTGGACTGGAGCGCTATCCCCTCATCTAAAATTTTCACTCACAAACAAAAAATATAGTGTGATACTCAATTACAGATATAAAATATATAGACAAGAATAATTGAGCGAGCATATATATATAAATTGGACCGTCAAATATTCATGAGTTAACAACTCAAATTGTAAAAGTCTACTTAACACTTTTTTACTTTTGAAAGTTATATAATTAATACATTGTAATATTTTTGTTCTTACAAATGAGTTCTTACAAAACAAGCTGCTTAAATAACTTAATTATACTCGGAAACTTTCAATTATTAAAATATGTAATTTAAAATTTCAAAAGTTTAATTGTCAACCTATATATTTTTCAGAAATCAAATTATATGTTTAGTCAGTATAACATTACAATTATACAAATAATTTACACTATAATTAATATTAACAGAATGTCACATTTATACATTTTGTTCCTAAGTTTTCATAAAACAAGTTCAAAAGACTTAATTTTATTATTTTCCCAATGTTAAATATTAAAATGTGTAATTTAAATTTAAAATATTTTGATTTTCAACTTATGTATTTTTTTTTCAAAAATGGAGTATATAATTAGTGTATATAATTTTGCTTGACAATTACACAAACAATTTACATTATAGTTCATATTACTTCACATCTATATTGACAAATACAATTGAGTGGCATGCTCCTACCCACACAATACTAGAAACAAGACGGTTAAGAAATAATAAGAGCATCGTTTTCCAAAACATCTCATCCAAACGGACACATATATGATGCTAAAATCACAAGTAACAAGGGTTTTTTTTTTTCTCTCCATGCGAGTGTGTTTTTCAACAACTTCCACCTATAAATAGTATTGAAGATAATTAGGTTCTCGTCAATGACTCTTTATTTGAAATAGGAACTTTGAGTTTAATTTCCTACAAAATAATAAATCACGTAAAGATTTTTGTTATTCATCTTTGATGTTTAAATTAGTCAGAGGTCTCAGAGAATACAAAAATACTAATAGTTTGAGATAATGATAGTGTACCTTTTTTTTATAAGGTTTAAGAAATATATTTATACGAGATCATAATATTGTCGAAGATCCTTGAAACTTATGTTAAAAAAATCATTTGAGATTCTAATCCCTTTGGTGGTAGAAATGAGAATCTTTGAGTTAACTCTCCAATATCCTAGGGCTTGATTCTAGAATGTCCTACTATAAGCCTTGTGCTTTGGTTCAGTTGAGTTGAAGGGTAGAAATGACAAGAAATAGTGAAATGAAATAAAGAAAATGAAGTAGGTGTTTGAGTGTGGTTTGAATGGAATGATATGGAAATGAGATGATTTTGGAATTTGCACTAATAATAAATTTTGGATGATGTTTTTTGGTCCATCCCAAATGAGATGATGAGACCAAAATGCAAATAACATGAAAATTATTGTAAACGTACAAATTGGTCTATAACTTTGTATTGACCAAATGAATTAGTTCTTAAAATGTGCAATCTACTTGTGGCCTGTAGAAAACCACAATCATCAATGATCGGGTCTATTTATGATATTCAATGACAAAAAAAGAACAAACAATAGGTTGACGACCAAAATGTAACTAATCTTGTAGTTTGAGAAAAAAATAAAACAAAATCAGAAAATAGTTTTAGGACCCAAACGAAACAGATCCCATTGTTTAAGGAGCAAAATGCCATTAATGCCAACAAAAGGAAAGATATTAAATTATTTTGATCTTTTTTAAAATTTTTACAAAATGTAGTAAGATTGCTATATTAAAAAAAGGTTGGGATTGAGTTGTATATTTTACTTACAAAAATATAGGAATGTTGAAATGAGATAATTTTGGACATGAAAATAAAACTAGAAATAGTTTACGGACCAAAATGCAACTCATATCGTAGTTTGACAGAAAAAAACCAGAAATAGTTTTATGACTGAAACAAAATTGATCCCATAGTTTGTGGACCAAATTGCCAACAAATAAATTATTTTATTTGTTTAATTGTTTAAAGAAAAGAAGTAAGATAGTGCCATAAAAAAAAAATAGAGATTGAATTGGATATTTTATTCACAAAAATATAAGAAGGTTGAAATCAGATGATTTTGAACACAAAAATAAAACAAAAAATAGTTTGAGGACCAAAATGAAACTAATCACATAGTTTTAGGAAAAAAAACTAAACCAAAAATAGTTTTATGAGTCAAAGAAACTCAGTTCATAGTTTGAAGACAAAAATGACTACAATAGTGAAGATAATTATTTTTAAAAAGATATAGTAATGAGAATAGAAAGAAGATTCCACCTTAAAAAAAATTCGGTAAAAGTAATCTTGGTATCCCCAACATATAAGGTCATTTTCAGTTATACCCCCAATGTATTTTTTTGTCAATTATACTCCCAATGTTTCACATTTGAGTCAACTATACCCTAATCCGACATTTTTTTTTGTTTTAAAGTCCTTAAGTTCCTATTATTTATAAATCCTCCATTGTCTCAAGATTTTTTTTCCACACGAGTCCCTAACTGAGTACAAAACAATCTAAAATGTTTGTCATTTTTAACGAACTAATCCCTATAATTAAAGAACTCGATTAATCTCTCCTCTCTGTTTTTCCCAGTTCTGACAACCACACACAAACTCACCAATGAGTCTTGAAGAGACTAACCACTGATAGAGATAGGCTATAGGGACTAAAAAAAAAAGAGATAGGCTAAATAGAGACTAACCAGTGACATTTGTAATTGTTGAGGAACCAAATAATGTATTTCAATAATACTGGGACCAAATAGTGTATTTCAATAGAAACGGTAAAAAATGAGATACCAAATAGCAAGTTTCTTCTCAAAAAAAATACAGCCTGAAAAAAAGTAGCAGACAGAGCGTATCCACGTGGCACGCGTTTCCCGTCACTTTCCACGACGGCGTTTACCAGTAGCAGTAAGTCAGTCTTCACTTATCTTTTTTACTTTACTTTTGCCACCATTTTGGCTCGTGTGCGTCTAGCTGCGTCGTCACCTCGCTTTCTCTTTCGCGCCTACCATCGAAGCCTTAGCCCTCAAAGTTTTCTCAGTGGTAAGAGAAGCGAAAATTTCTGATTCTATTTATTCAATTCAATTCTCTCAGTAGAACACAGGATGAGGTTGCTCGGGTTTCGAGTTCTTTCTGGATTCTGATCTCATCTCCTGATAAAAACTTATGTCATAGATTTTAGATGGATTTGGTTCTCTATGCATCGCCTACCTCGATTTTTGGGTAACAGAAAGCAGAAGAATGGCTCGGATCCGAGCAAAGCCCGAGGAAAACCGAGGCTCGATCGCTGCAATGCCGTCAAGTATTTTGAGTATGATGCCGGGACGTCTTCGTCGTCGTTAGACGACTCGCATGGAACTCTTTACGGTCCGTCAATGGAGTTTTATGATCGTACCAGCTTTCGAATTGGGGGAATTGAGGGCGAGCTTGACCTAATTTACAGGGGTTTAGGGCTTTCGGGACCAGAAGACTTCGCTATTCCTGCGGAGGCATGGGAGGCTATGAAGATTAGGTCATCTTCAGCTAATACGCCTAGGTCGAAGCTGAACGAGTTGGACAGTCAGGATAACGTACTTAAAGAGGTGAGTCAAGTGGTGTGTGAATCGGGTGACGAATTCGAAGAAAGGGTTACGATTAGAGGAGTAGTTGAGTCAATTGAAGATGAGCCTGCTCAGACTAGTGGGTGTTGCGTTGCTAGTGGTGGTGTTTGTGGAGCCGGTGTCGGAGGAGGCATCAAGGGAATCCGTCCACCGATGCTTAAGCCACCGCCTGGGGCGAGGCTTCCAGTTATTGATAACACTTGCTCCACTTGGGACCTTTTCAGGGGTTTTGCTCCGATTGATGAAAGACAATCTTTGGAAAACTACGGGGAGTTGAACCCTTCCAATGATGTCGAAGTAGTACGGAGAGAAACATGGCAACGAGAAGTACAGAAAGAAGAAGACGCACGGGTAGTTGAAGGTAGGGTAGGTCAGAGGGGAGAACAGGATGATAATGTAACGAGGATTGCGGAGATTGCTGCGGTGCTTTCGGCATCGTGTTCTTTCACTACGTCAAACGAAGATGATTCTTCTAGCACTACCACGGATCCTCATTCTAATAATATATCTCCTAACGGAAGATTCAGGCGCATAATTACGAACTGGGAAAAGGGTGAGCTTTTGGGGCGTGGTACGTTTGGATCAGTTTATGAAGGAATTTCTGAGTAAGTATTTGAATCCTGTTTAGTTTCCCTTTTCCCATCTTCATTATCACATGAACCGTTTCCCAAATTTTGTTCGTTTGGATTAAGATTGGTGTCATATTCTTATATTTGGGCGCCTCAATTTGTCTTGGTATAAAATTATAAATCGCATTAATGGAAGAAGGTAGTAAAGGATAAGTCTTAAGTCGAATAAGAACTAGTCCAGTAGAAAGTAGAAACGGATAGATGAGATAAATTTTGCCGTTGATTGTGCTTGCAGTTTCATAAATGTCTTCAATTAAAACATAGCGCATGGAAATAAAAATTTAACTCTATAGCACATTATTGAGTAATGAGTATTGACTCATTCATAAAAAAAATGTTACCGATATAATTAGTTTTGTCCATAAACCTGTTTAATTTATAGGGCACTACGCTAGGGGATAACTGATATATGTGTTTCTTAATCTTATCAATTACTTATTTACCATGTAAGATTTAATTGTACTAAATTCATTAGGTTAGATGTCATATACTCTGATTAGAAGAATCTTCCCCATGTCAGTCATTAGATTTATCCTTAAAACCTGTATGTGGGGCTGGGGCACAACCCTAGTGGATAAGTGATTCTATGTCTCAAAATCTCATTTCTTATTCATTATAAAAGATTAAATTACAGTGAATTAATTAAATTAGATGTCATTCCCTCATTTAGGAATTTCCACTCTTATACTCTATTAACGTGAATCATAACGGTAGGGTAGGATTAGTGGAGGGGGTGGTGTTTTTCCCGTTGAGGAGATTGATGAAGAATGAGATTAGACGTGAACATAAAGTTGAACAGGCTATGCTGTTATGATTTCTATGTACCACTTCTAAGTGAAGATTGGCTGTCTAATGGGAATAGAAAGAATGAAATTAATAACTATGTTTTTCTATCTTACCTCTATCAGTGCTCTGACTAAAACAAGATCTTCTTGTTATATATATATATGTATATATATATATAGAGAGAGAGAGAGTAGTACTGTGTAATTTGTATTTATTTTCTTGAATTCTTATCTTCAAAATGAATGTTAACTAATAATTTTTTTGACCAAATGGTAAGTAATAATTAATTATTAGTAGAATAAGAAATGGATTGAGCCTGTTGAAAGTGAAAGACTGGTGTAGTGGTGTCTGTTTTACTGACCACTTAGACATTATTAGTTTGATGGATACTTAGAAATCTATGCCTCTGTGTCATGTGTCAATTGTCATCCTTTTGATGGTAGGTGGTAGTCACAGCTTCAACCTTTCAAATGCTTTTGTTTTTGAAATTTTAGTTTCCTAGATTGTTTAAACTGTGATGTTTCTTTGCATCCTAGGTGCACTTATGTGCGACCTGTATTTTGGGCTTTAATAAACTTCAATAGTACTAATAAAAATAGTTTCAGAATGTTAGAAAGTGTTGTAAAAAAATGTTGCTAGTCTTCATTAGGACATTTATTGAGTATCATTTGTCATAACAGTCATACTGCTTTCCCTTTTTTGAGAAATTAAGTTGGTCCATTTGCTCAGAGGTCAATACAGTGTAAATGTGAACTGTTGGAAACAAAATAATAATATAGTGGGGAGCAGTATTGTGCGAGGGTCCAGATCATGTTACTGCTGTGTAATGGCAGCATGGCTTTTTTAGAAGCCAAAGTTACTTCTTTGCATCCCTCTCTAAGTCTTACAAATGGCTTAAATTGCATCCAAATTTTGAGTTTATTTCCAAACAGAGTAAGAGAAAAGCTCTAAATGCATTTAAAATTACAGGGTATAATCTTTGTTCCTATAATTTACTCATCAATTTCATTTTACTTAAATGCAATCTACTCAAACGTAATTTTAAAAATTTTTATTTTGGATCTTTTGATTATGGCTGTAGAGATGGATTCTTTTTTGCTGTAAAAGAAGTTTCACTACTTGATAAAGGGATTCTCGGACAGCAAAGTGTCTATTACCTGGAGCAGGTGATACCATGATACTGGTTTTTTTTTTTGATTATTATCTTTTTAGTTTCAAACAAATATGATTTTACTTGATAGTTTTCTGTTAATGAATTCGTCCTCTAGAAAAGAAAAAATCCATTTACTGTTTTGATTTTCTTCTGCATTATCTTTCCTCTCACTGTGCTTTCACGTCCTCTTTCTCAGGAGATTGCTCTTTTGAGCCAGTTTGAACATGAGAATATAGTTCAATACTATGGCACAGAAATGGTAATTTCTTCATTTTTTATCCTTTATGTTTCAGAAATTATTATTATTCTTGTTATTTACCATTGCTGAATTGCCAATAGGGATTATGTTAATGTTGTATGTTCTTTTGTATCATTTTGCCCTGATATTATGATGCCATGTTAAGCTAACATTGAATTTTAAATTCTTTTAAGTTTTTTTCTTTAAAGTAATAAACAGCATTAGATCATTTATTCCATTGCCAAGAATGTCACTTACTAATGCTCTGATCAATTAGTTTCATTAGCTCTGCTGCATTAATCATTTGGCAGTTTTCAATTTTTCTCATCTATAAACAAGTGTAACTTTAGAGTTCTTCATCTCTCTCAATCTGTCTGTTCCTCTTTAAGATTTGTAATTCTGTCCTCTATACTGTGCACTATGAACCAAGGTTATTAAGATCGAGATCTTAATAAAGATCGGAGCGGAAAAAAAATAGATCGAACCGTAAAATCGAATCGAGGATCGTAAGATCCTAACTTTTTTTTTTTTTGCACAAAAAAATTAGGATCGTAAGATCTTAACAATTAGGATCGTAAGATCTAAACAATTTATATTTATTCTAAATATGTCTAAAAATTTTATTTTTATGGTATATTTACATCTTTGTTGTGTCAAACATCTTACAAATAAAGATAAAAACCAATATAACTTTGATTCTATAGATAAATGTGAAAGGGAACGGCGGAGAATATTTGAGTCTTGAGACTATGAAAAGTGAAAAGATAAATGTGATTTGTGAAAGGGAAACCCTAAATTTGCCTCACTTATGCGTTTTGGGCCAAAAATTTTTTTTTTTGTCTCAGATCGTATGGATCGTACGATCCTACGATCTTAACTAGAGAATCGCGATCTTAGTCCGATCCTAACTAAATACGATCTTCTATACGATCCGGCAAGGTTGACCTTATTAAGATCCTGATCTTATACGATCTTACGGTCTAAGATCTCGATCTTAATAACCTTGCTATGAACTGTGTTTTGGACTTTATATTTGGCTTGTCATTTTGTTGCAGGATCAATCAAAACTATATATTTTTCTTGAGCTTGTAACCAAAGGTTCCCTTGCAAACCTCTATCATCAATATAATCTTCGAGATTCTCAAGTATCTGCCTACACAAGACAGATTCTGCATGGTTTGAAGTATCTTCATGATCGAAATGTGATTCACAGGTGATTTAAGAATTGTATCATTTGTAATTTGTACTTTTGTAGTGGGTAATGTGTACTATTGTGTTGAATCATGATCTCTCAACAACTTATTTTTTAATGCAATTCTGTACCAGTTATGTAATATTCATGAAGCTGTATATGTAAAACTAATATTTCTCCCTTAATTTATTGAAGGGATATTAAATGTGCAAATATATTGGTAGATGCAAATGGATCTGTTAAGCTTGCAGATTTTGGATTGGCGAAGGTCTTACCCTTTCTCAGTTATTTTACCTTTCTACTATTGCCTTTTCCCTTTATAATACTTTTGGTTATATATTCCTTTATAATCCTCAATTGTTTTTCTTTTACATTTTCTGATATTGTTAACTATGACTTGTGTTTCAGGCAACCAAACTGAATGATATCAAATCATGCAAGGGGACAGCATTCTGGATGGCACCTGAGGTTTGTTTTCAATCTTTTTTTTCTGAACAGAATCATCAAATAGTGCTGGTTTGAGTTTATTGATGGAGTATACATGGTTCTTAAATCATTTTTTTAAAAAAGTAATCAGTTAAAGTGTTTTCCTGAAACCCCCATGTCTGGTTCTAGAAATTTTTGCTTTTTTTTTTTTTTCAGGCATGGAGTGAACACCTATGATTTTTTCACACAAAAATCATGAGTTATATTTATTTATTTATCATACTACTGGTGTAAGTTTTTTCTCTGCTGATCTGTGAAATGGTTGGCTGTCCCATCTAGGACCTTTGGACTTTATTAGTTCATATGGAAACCATTTTATGAAAATTAACTATTTAAAAACATTGGATTATGTTATTATTTTTTTCAAACTTTTCAATAGGGTTAGATAAGCTTAAACAAAAGAATCTGGTGAAAGTTGTTTGACATGAGCACCATGCTGTGATTCAATGAACTGTGAAGAATATGAGTGATAGTGCTTTCATTAGGGGAGGCTTATGTCACATTAAATCTATTTGTAAGAGGTTTTGTGATACGATCAATGTGGGACTTCTATTGGGTAACCAAACATAGAAAGGTGAACACGTACCGTTCTAACAAATATGATCTTCTACACATTGATAGAAAGACTTTATCGCAGAAAGCTTGCTCAGATAGATGACCATCTTCTTGGTTAGAACCTAAAAAATCATAACTTCTGATCACTGAAAGTTTGCAGAGGTTGTTTAAGTAACATAATGACATCATAATCTTCCTATTCAGTCTTTACTATTTATTGCATCTTGACCTTTTCTATGCGCTTATGTCCAGTTTATTCACCTTATGATAACATCAGTGTAATGAATTAATGATAATGGTGTGGTAGTGGTGCATTTTTCTTACAGAAAATCATTGCAGTTTCACAAATGAAAATAAACATCCCTTTGTTTTTGAAACTGTAGACCTTGAACTTGCCAGATATTACTCTCTGGCATGTTTAATTTTCTTTTAATTTTTGTTTTCAAATAGCATAGGTATTGATTATTAAGCTGGAACATGCAGGTTGTGAAAGGAAAGAATCAAGGTTATGGGCTTCCTGCAGATATATGGAGTCTAGGGTGCACAGTGTTGGAGATGTTGACAGGCCAAATTCCTTACTCTGATTTGGAATGTGTATGTGTCAATGTCATATTTATTGCCTTGTTTGCTTAAATTGCCATTTGCATCTCATACTGAGGATGCACATAGAATCACTGACCTTCTTGTCATTTATTTCTCTGTTTCCTGCTTAACTTTGCTTTGCCTCAAAAGCCGTTCAGATTGTTCACTTAAAGTTTTGATTTTAATTGCCATCTCAACTTATTTTCCTTCACATGTTGGTGTTTGCATTTACCAAGATTCTCAATTATCATTTCCTATGTTCCTCTTATTTATTATATAAAATAGCTTTGACCTTCTTTATCTCTGCTTTCTTGTTTTGTAGAAATGTTGGTTGCTTACATCAAGAAATGAATTTCATACTATTATATTTACAACTCGAATATTGCTCAGGTTTGAGATTTGATAATCTTTTCTTATGAAAACAGATGCAGGCGTTGTTTAGAATTGGAAAGGGTGAGCTCCCTCCGATTCCTGATTCTCTTTCAAAAGATGCACGAGATTTTATTCTGCAGTGTCTTCAAGTCAATCCAGATGATCGTCCTACTGCTGCTAAGCTCTTGAACCATCCATTTGTGCAGAGGCCAGTTTCCACATTATCTGGCTCTGCATCTCCTTATATACGCAGACGGGGTTGAACTAGTCATCTTCAAGTATGTTCTGTTTGTCTCTTTTACTCATGACCCCTGAATTTGTACTTGGCTAAAATGCACAAACCTTCTTGAGCTTTAGTCATTGTGCCAAAAAATCCTTTAACTTTGAAAAGTCACGAAATACTCCCTTGAAGTCTTTATTTTGTACAAATAACCCCTTTTGAAAAAATCAAGAGATTTTTAGTTTTCTTGTTACTATTAATTACAAAGATAATTATTTTTAATTTTTGATTCATTTTAAACGCAACAACAATCATAAAATTATAAGAAAAGAAAACTTGATTTCTTAAAATGAAAATCTCTACAAAATTAAGTCTTTTGCACAAAATCAAAAGATCATGGAATTTTTTGCACAATGGCTAAAGTTCGGAGGAATTTTGTACACTCTAGCCTTTGTATTTTGAGTGTCATGATTGACATCTTCTTTGGATGGAAGCAACATCCTAAAATTCCTGAAACGTCAATTTCGGTCTTCATGAATGAACAAGACTTGAGTAGGGCCGAAGTCCAGTGTCATTCTTATTAGAGGGAAATTGATTATGCATGATTAGGTCTAGAAGAGAAAGAAATTAAAAAGATTAGTCTTTCTAACGATCTGTTGTGGAGTTTGCAATGGGTAATTTGCCTTTGCACTTCCATTTGACTTGTGCATGTCATTGTACTATGGGTTGATTTTATATCTTCCACTTGCTTATTTGTATTTCGCCCCTTATTGACAACTCTGTCCTCCATTGCATATGCAGAATTTAGTGTCCTATCTACAAGTTGTTTGAGTTTGTCCCGGATCCACATTCCACTGTTGCTGCCATTGTTGAATGTGTTGTGCCATTCAGAGTTTTCTTTCTTGAGGCCTAACCAGTCTTTCCTTGGATAATTGGATCTGAGAAATGTTTGGGAGCTCCACAAAGCCAACTATCATCGTGGTTTTGACATCTTGTTCTTTTTTGATACACGAGAAGGATAAAACTCCCTTCCCGACCACTTAGGCCTTTGGTGGCATTTGATTTCTTGATTGATGATGCTCTGTGTTAATTACTTTTTCTTTTTTCTACAATGTTGTTCCTTGTTTTTAGCTACTCGATGATGATTTCTGTATTGTTTGTACTTTGTAGCAAGATAATGTATTCACTTCAAGCTGTAGAATGTGGCTCTTAAATTAGTTTAACTAGTAGAAAACTATAGATATATTTAGGGTCAGCCCGAACACATTTGTACTGTCCTATTTGTATATATAACCTTTAGTAGCTGGATTCTGTTGTTCATGTATATTTATATCTTGAAGTCATTATTTGTTTGATTGTTTTTGCCAATCTTTTCTTCGCCATGTTTCATTTTTATTTTTAAACATTAACACGTCAATTTTTTATTTTGCTTTTTAAGTTGCAGACTCAATTAAGAAGTAATTCAGCTTCCTATACAGTGGAACCATAACAAAATTGAAAGAAAAGCATGCAAACTTGATTTACACTGAAATTTAAATTCAGATCTGTGGTTGTTAAATACGATCCTCTCATTATAAAGATGACTAACACACACATGTATGTATATTTTGAATAATTATGGATTATTTTGCATTTGAGAGTGGATGTATTCTTTTCCATTTTAAAGAAAACTTATGTTTTTTTAGAAAAGTATCAAAATGTATCAAATTATATTATAGAAAAATCCAACAACATTTACAATAAATCAGAAAACTGCAATTTAAAAATACAAATGAAAAATAACTCATAAACATTGTTAATCTGAAGAAATGAAATACGAACACAAGTACACAACTGATCTTGTTTGTAAAATATATTAAGATAAAAATATTCACCGTTTTTTGTACTGCTAACAAAATTCACTATTTTTTGTATTGCTAACAAGATTACTGTTGTACTTTTCGTATAAAATAATAGTGTTTTTTTTTTAAATTATAAATCTAGTGTTAACAGCAAAAATTTTCACAAAGAAATACTAAAATTAATAATGATTTAGATAAAATCACTATTAAATTTATGAGATCAGATACCTAATTTATTTATTTATTTTGGTTGCAAGATACCTAATTTATTGGCTTAAGTGCACTTTTGGTCCCATAACTATGACAAAGGTTTCATTTTGGTCCCATAACTTTTTTTGTTGCAATTTTGGTCCCATAACTATGACAAAGGTTTCATTTTGGTCCCATAACTTTTTTTGTTGCAATTTTGGTCCCATAACTTCTCAAAAGGTTCCACCGTTAGTTCCTTGGTGAATTCCATCCATATTTAGCCGTTAAGTATGACGTGCATAGTGACTAGGATCATGATATGGCGAAATAAGATGAAGTGGACTGAAATAGGATCTATATGCAACATATTAAAACTTATCAATATCCAACCACCATATATACAAAGAGTGGTACTGACAGGGACCAATCTGGTGGGGAAGAAGAGAATTCAAGCAGAAGGCACCGATGAAGTCGATGGGATCCTCAGCCAGAGTTGAACGACCAAAGCGGCGGCGACAGCAAATCGGGAAGCGGAACGAGGAAGAGGAAGTCCCGTTGGGCTGACGAGGAAGAGGAAGTACCACTCTTTGTATATATTGTGGTTGGGTATAGATAAGTTTTAATATGTTGCATATAGATCCTATTTCAGTCCATTTCATCTTACTTTGCCACATCATGATTCTAGTCACTATGCCACGTCATACTTAACGGCTAAATATGGATGAAATTCACCAAGGGACTAACGGTGGAACCTTTTGAGAAGTTATGGGACCAAAATTGCAACAAAAAAAGTTATGGGACCAAAATGAAACCTTTGTCATAGTTATGGGACCTAAATTGCAACAAAAAAAGTTATGAGACCAAAATGAAACCTTTTTAAATTATAAATCTAGTGTTAACAGCAAAAATTTTCACAAAGAAATACTAAAATTAATAATGATTTAGATAAAATCACTATTAAATTTATGAGATCAGATACCTAATTTATTTATTTATTTTGGTTGCAAGATACCTAATTTATTTAAACAATTTCTTTACTATTTACAGAAGTACTAGAAAGTAGTTGGGCCAGAAGGGCCCATCGTAATGGGCTGAACTTTCTCAATCATCGACAAACTTAAACCTTGAGACATCATAGGCTTGAAGTCGCTTCTTTTTTTGGGCCAATCCTTGAAGTCGCTTCTCTCTGATACTTATCTGACTATTTTTTTTGTCAAAATCAAAATCAAAATCACTGTAAGAATTAAGAACTTTAGTCCTTGGTATATATTTGAGATTTGAGATAAGCGTACCGGTTTAACGCCTAACTCAGTAACTCGTCTCAACTCGCAAGGTCGCAGGAAGGAAGCAGGTGGTTTTCAGTTTTCACTGCATTTTCCAACGCTCTTCAATTCATTATTCACCCATTTGGAGAACGTGAGCGCGAAGATCGGTGCGTTCTCCTTCGCATCTCTCCTCGATACGCGATTTTCTAGGTATCAATCGCTTCCGATCTACTTTTTATCCTCTACGATTTCTGATGGACTCAATTTCTTGTTCCAATCCGTGGATTCTGCCCAGTTTTATTTTTGTTGTGATCTGTGATACTTGTTTTTTATTCATACATGTCTCTCGCTGATTTCAATGCAATTTTTGGCTTGTGTTTGTGTTTTCTGTGGTGCATTAACTTTTCAAATTTACATTTCGTATGGGGTTTTCATGGATCATTGTAATGTGTTGTCGGACATGGTCTTGTGAATTTAAATGAGTAAATAGTCTTGAGAAGTAGGAGTTTGTCGAGAATATGAACGATCTTCATAGATCATTCTGCCTATGCTATTTTTTGAAAGTAATAGAAATGACACCTATCTTACTGATAAGCACCAGAGACGTTTTGTTTGGATCATGGCCTTTCGGTTCTTCGATTATCATCGTGTCCCTGACAATGCTGCCCAGCGGTTCCCTTTTTTTTTTTTTTTCAAAAAGAAAGATATATAGCTTATTGCCCACTTGATAAGATGGATGGGTTCCTTTGAGGCGTTTTGGTGTTAGAATAAGCAACCACGTTAATTTTTTTTGGCTGTGACAACTGGGTTCATGCAGTCCAAAAAAACAAAAAAGCGGTTCTTCAAATGATCCCGTCCTCTAGGTAAACTCTGGGTTCAAAGATCAAAAGTGGTATTTTTTTCCTTGCATTCATGATAAGTTGACTTTTACGTGTCTATTTTTTTTTTCGCTTCAACATATGTTCAGTCAGTGATACTAATAAAAATGCAGCCAAGTTGTTGAAAAGCCTTTTCTTGTACCATGGTTAACTTTAAAAATGCTGGTGTCGGTAATGAATATTTTTTTCCTTTCTTAATGAACCGAAGAAAGTGATGGATGCATTTGTTATTAATTTTTATACCAATAAAATGAATGGAAATGGGTGACAGATACTCAGATAGATTATATTTTACTTAGTTTTTACCTACTGAATTTACATAAAACAAAGTAATCAATGCCTAAGCTTAGAAAACAATGTATATCCTACTATATGGAGATGGACCGTAGAGGGCCCTATGGGTTTCTTACCTAATTCAGGTTGAGGGTCCTCTAGAGTGGATGTTTGCAGTTGCAAAAATGATTAATAGAAGGTGTCCTCTATGAAGCGCATCCAAAGGTTAATTCAGTAAATGAAATTAGGGAAAGTAAGAGAACAGGGGAGAAAAGAGTGCGTAACCTTGAGTGTATCTTGTTGTCGGACCATTATAGTGAAGGAGAGGAGGGACATTGGATTGTGGGACTCTTAGAACCTAGGGATCCTCCGAGATTTGTGCCTCTCGAGCTTCAGAGGTCAGTTGGATTGTTGGAGTTTAAAAGGGGGGCATGGGCCCCGCTTGTGAGTTATTGTGTGGCCTCTTAGATGATCGCTTATTGATTGGGTTTATCATATGGTATAGGACCACAGGTCCACAACACATCTATTATGTGCAGATTTGGCATACATGCAGATGCAGTGTATCTTGTCTATGAGCGTTACCGGTTTGGCTTGTAAGTGTGCATTATACGAAGCCATATGGTTGAAGTAAATGGGAGCAAAAGTAAATACTTCTGCATATATCCTCTATAGATGATTTAGGGGGCCATGAATTTCAGTTATTTGCTTAGTCCTTTCCCATAATTTGCTTGTTGATGCACTGGTACACAAATGCTTATTTCATACTTTTAAAATTTTTGTTCTTTAGGCATATACTCTAATACTCCATTACTGGAATGAGAGTAGTTTAAATGCATAAAATCAAGAGGTTCAAAGTGAAGAAAAGATATAGAGAAAAATGGACTGGCATTGCAAACTCAAGAACTTTGGAGGTCGCTAATATCAAACCAAGAAGGATATAATTTGGTTCATATTGACCCAATGTATCTAAAATTATGTTTTTGTTCCATTTGTATTTGTTCTTTTAGTGATGATAATTATCACCTTATTGTCTGATTCTAATATTGGGATATAGTTTCTAAGATTAACATAGCTTCATATGTTTACAATTTTCTAAATTGTCTGAGTTGAAGTTTTGTTGTTCACTTTTTCATGCCACACTTAAGCACTATGTTCTTGTGTATTAGGAGGGGCATACGGTAAAGTTCCTTGAAGACTCTGCCTTGTTAACTAGTTTTAGATGTAAGTTTAATGATTAATGTTGCTTGCTGGGAGCAGATATATATAACCCATTTTGATATCCCTTTCTTTTCCCATGCTTAATATATTTTAGAACTCAGGTAAACTTATAATTCGTGGCTTAGATATAGCTGCAGAAGTTACTTAGAAAAACTGAACTACAGTTATTTACATGCGTTTTGGGAAATAGTGATAAAATTTTAAAAACATTGGTAGATGCAATTAGCCAATGTCTCTGGTCAGAACGAGTAGTTTAAGAATTTTTAAAGTTTCTTGATTTACATCTTTGGAAAAGGATTGCTTTCATGGTTTCCTGATGGGTTTCAGCTAAGGGTTCTTTTTGGGCAGTATTCCTTGTAGAACTTAAAAGGGATTAGAAATTTTGAGTTAAAAGACCCTTGCTTGTTTTCTCACTTTTTCTTTCTTTTGGTTTGAGAGGATGCCTGGTCCTCTGCTATTGTATTTTCTCTCTTGGTATCAATGTATTTAAAAAAGAAAAAAGAAAAAAAAAGAAAAATAGAAGATATTTTGCAATTTAGTTATTAGAAATACATTTTAATGATACCAAAAAATGAATTTAAGACATTAGAATGGGTATCTTGGGAATTCACATCCGTTTGATTTATATTCTTCATTCTCTTGGACGAGTCTCAGGTTCAGTTTGTAAATGGCTAGAGTTGGTAAGGTGCAAAGAAAGTCCCAGTCTCAAAGTCAGAGGACAACACCATATCCATTGCCATCTCACTCACGGAAGGATTTGAAAGATGTTGATGTGAAGAAGACCTTTTATGAAGCATCAGTGAAGCAAGATTGGGAAGATGCAACCTGCTCAGTTTGTATGGAGGTCCCCCACAATGCTGTCCTTCTTCTTTGTTCATCTTATAACAAGGGTTGTCGCCCTTATATGTGTGCCACAAGTCATCGTTATTCCAATTGCTTTGAACAGTACAAAAAGGCTTACACAAAAGCAACTTCTGCTGAAAGTTTGGAGCCAGCGACAAATGATTCAAATTCCAATCTGGGTGCAGATGAAACCAATAACAATATGGAAGTGCCAGAGCTCCTTTGTCCCCTTTGTCGCAGGCAGGTAAAGGGTTGGACTGTTGTTGAAGCAGCACGGAAGTATCTGAATGGCAAGAAAAGAACCTGCATGCAGGATGAATGCTCTTTTGTCGGTACTTACAAGGATCTTAGGAAGCATGTCAGGTCCAAGCATCCATTTGCGCGACCGCGAGATGTGGACCCAATACGAAAGGAAAAATGGAAGAGGCTTGAGTGTGAGAGGGAACGAAATGATGTGATCAGCACAATTTTGTCATCAACGCCAGGGGCCAGGGTTCTAGGAGATTATGTGCTTGAGCCAGACGATCACGCGTTCTATAGTGATGATTATGATTCGGAATTTGAAGGTGAATTTTTGGAGGATGATTTCTTTTCTATGCGATCCATTGGTATAGGCAGAAATAACCACTTTCTGTCAAATATTGGGTATAATAGGAACTATGCCTATGATTCATTGGATGTGGATCATTTTGGATTTCATGGTGTTTCTCCTGCCGGAACTGGTGCTGTCGCTGGACGAGGATTCCACAGACTACTGTTAAGAAGGTCAAGAAGACGGCGTAGGCATAGGATACCTCATGCAGGGAGGTAATAGAATCTAAGAACTACAAAAAGCGGGGAAAGGGTGGTTTCGCGTTGGAGCAAATCCGGTCATTTTGGCATAGCTTATCTTGCAAGTATGCTGGTGAGTTCTTAGAAATTGATTTGCAAGGTATAGCATTTGATCCCACTTCCTGGTAGTGAAATATCAGATCCTCAGCATTTTGTGGTGTCATGTGATTGTAACCGGTTAAAGAAGGCAATTTTTAGAGTTCTCAAAGCCTCTTGTTTAGGCTTTTCTAGGTTTTGGAGATCAGGTCATTGTGATTGTCATTCAATCATGCACATTGTTCAATTAAACAGGCAATTGGGGACACCGAGAAAGATGTTCCCAAATATTTGCTTTTGAATTCTGTCATCTGATGATTTATTTAATGTACAGCTTGAATTATTATAAAATAATTTATCTTGGCTAGTATTAGTATTTAGTATTTGTAGAGATACGGGATGGCCTTGAACAGACTCTATGTAATGCTTCGGGAAGTTGGTCCCTAATAGGGATGATCATGGGTAGAGTACTATAATATTCGGACTCGGAAAAATTTTTAAATAAATTATTTTTTGTTAATATAAAATTTAGGGTAAATTACACTTTGGTACCCTGTGGTTTGACCCTATTTCACTTTGGTACCCTGTGGTTTGAAACTTGACACTTTGGTATCCTGTGGTATTCTCCATTAACACTTTGGTACCCTTTGGAGCTATTTTGTAATTTTAACCATAATAAATTTT